>VYZS01018968.1:4936-21045 GCA_013400695.1 Neodrepanis coruscans | reverse complement strand
AAATAAAATAATAAAATTAAATTTAAAAAATGAACGCAACAGCAGCAGTATTAACAAGAGAGTGCGAAGCTTGACCAGAATTCAATCACGCTCCGGTAGGGAGCAGAGCACCACTCTGTCCACCACACTTACTCCACCAGAAGAAATGTCTTTCTTCTTGGAAGTGAGTGAGTCCCTTTACCCTGCCCCAGCAATGACACAGAGATATAATCAAATAACATTAGGATCTTGCTCATGCCCCCATGGCTCCAAGCTTCACTCTCTCATGGTTACTGTGAAAAATTAGCCCTGTCCTTGTCTGAAACCAGGAAAATTACTTAAAAGTAATTTGTGATTTATGAGCTTTATTTATTTTATTTCAAGGTTTTCTGAAATAGGTCTTTCAGATGAGAGTTCCATAATGTCTGATATTGAGGATCTAATGGTAATCTCAAGAATGTCGCATCTATTAAGGGAGGGAAGACTGAATTCTCAATTTATTCTAGTACTAAATAATTGATTTGCCTCCAAGCCCCCTGAATAAACTGATCACTAGATGTAACAGCACTGTGAGAGGTCTTGAGGCTATGGACAACTCTCCCTAGATGACTCACACCATTCAAATTAAGTTGTTGAATTTTTTGTCATTAATGTGACCAGGGTTTGACATTTACAAATGAATTTAAGATACCTGATTTCTATGAGCTGTCTTCTGTGGGACATCTGAATCACTTAAATCTTGCTGAAAAAAAAAACCTAGAAGAAGAGATATCATAGAAACTTAGAATGGTTTGAGTTGGAAGGGACTTTAAAGATCTTCTAACTCCCATGCCATAGGCAGGAATGCAATCCACTAGACCAGGTTGGTCAGAGTCCCATCCAATCTGCCCTTGCACATTTCCAAGGATAGGTCATTCACAACTTCTCTGGGCAACTGGTTTCATTGCTTCACCAACCTCACACTAAAAAATTTCTTCCTAATATCTAATCTAAATACACTCTCTATCAGTTTGAAGCAACAAGAACTCCCAGAATTATATTTGTTTTGAGGCCTGTCACTTGACAATTCACAACTTTAAAGGTTCTTAAGAGAACCCAGCTCTGCAGTTCTTTTTGTGTACAAAATATTGCCATGTTGCTAATGCCTGGGTAAAAACTGGATGAAAAGCGCAGTGTTATTTTGCATCACGTTGACTTTATTTCTTTCATCCATTAACTTTTTATGAACATTCTACTCACTGGATTTTAAATGTGCATGTTTACTTAATTAAGCTACAAATATATTACCTAATAAGGGAACAGAAGCAATACTGTGTGATTTATCCTACTGATCACAGGCAACTATTCAGCCTGAAAAGCTGCTGCTCAAATGGTATCTCTAGATGGCCCATCTATATATTATCCTACATCCACTTTTCTATCAGCTTCTCATTTTCAGCGTATCAGATTAACACCTCCAAGACCTCATCCAACTCAACTGTTCTCTATTGCTGGATCTCTTTGTCCACTGTATTTCAGTGGCAGTCTGACCACTTTTCTTCCTGAGCTCTCATGAATCTTTGAAGGGCACACTGAGTGCCTTTTCGGAGCTGTTGCAAAACCTGAATTAACACCTTCAATGGAGTTTCAAGCTCATCTTTAGCACTGTAGACTTTAAAGCTCTACATGCTTTCAAACCATTGGAAGAAACAAGTACAGGTACAATAATCTCAAAAGAACTGGGAAATCAGTACAGAAGTACAATGTACTTCTGCAAATCTTCAGAAACTTCTAAAGTCTGGTTCTCTTCCCCAATGTTGGTGTCTTCCTCAATGGTACAAAATAATGTTTCCTCCTATGTTGCTAATGAGGAATATGAGCATGAAGCTGTGACAGATGGCATGGGAGTAGAAGATGACTAGTAAAAGTTTTCTAGGTAATGTGGAAATTTAAACACATACATATAGAAAATGTGTTGCAAGAACTTATTTAAAACTAAACAGTTGTAAGAAGTTCATTGCACTCATAATCACCAATAGATATATTGTGTTTCAGCTATAGGGTGTCTCCTAGAGACCACCGCTTGACATACCTTGATTTAGCTAAATAAGTCTTACAGAATAAGACCATATTAAATCAGAGACTTTTACAGAATAGTTTCTTTGATGTTTAGACAAACGCAGGAACTAGCTTCTGTCTGGGGTGAACCCTGGCATGAGGAATGCACAGTACAATGTAATTTTTAAGGGATGGAATTCAGCAAAACGATTTATTTCAGAACAAGGCCATGCCCCACTTTTTAAATGCTATTCCCATGCTGTATTTCAGTTGTCAACTATTTTGTCTGCTCAAAAAAACCCAAAAACCAACCAAAACAACAAAAACTCCAAAAAGACAGGATTTGGTCAATGACAGGAAATACGCTCTTTTTAAAAAATCACAGGCTGTTTTATCAACACCGAAGAAATGACAAGCAGACCAAAGTACTATCCCATCTCTGGGTAAAGAATGAAAAGTTCTACTCTGAAAGGTGGACATTGCTGTGAATGATGGTCAAGTGAGAACAGTAGGCTTAAGATGAGGAAATCAGAGAGTGATAGAAAAGAGCAGAATTGAATCATTTAGATTGGAAAAGACTTCCAAGATCATTGAGTTTTCACTCTTTGGCCAAACAAAATGCCACACAGGCCTGTCACTAACTGATGACAGTAGGGCTGAAGAATGTGAGCAAGAGCTGCAGAGGTACCCCTCTCACAGGGCAGTCCACTTGTTGCATGCCGTGTTCTCACCACATACAAGTAGCTGGGTGAGATGATTCTATTTGGAAGCTATTATCCAGATCCGCCTCTGTACACCTGATATGTATCAGTGAATGCCCTTCCTTTTTAGACCCTCTGCCTGCCCTACATTTGCATCTGAAAAGCAGCTGTAGGATGGGATGCTGTTCAAAGGCATCAGTAAGACTAAGCACTGTCTCCTTCTCTTCAGTATACATGTCTGGTTTGACAAGAGCACTGGCTGTCGGTTCTCTATGGGATTAGTATGGTCTAAAAAAACCTCTAAAAGCGAGCACCAGGGAGTAAAATAACACACTTAATTGAAATTCGCAGTACATTTTATTGAGATATTTTTTCAGAAGTCAAAATACAATGAAAACCCTGCCACGGACGTCATTCGGTAACACCAAGAAAAGCTCAGTCAATGCAAGTCTCAATTTTCTCTAGGATCTTCAGCCTCGAAGAACCAGAACTTCAAGGCCCTGGATCTTCCTAAGATTCACAAAATAAATGAGCGGATTTTTACAAAGGAAACGAACGTGCAAAGGGGTGGAAAGTTGGATGGGAGCAGTAGGATAATGAGAATCCTTGACTATCTGATTTTTTAAAAAATTTCATTTAAATTTCTCCAAATCCCCTCGTGCTCTAGGAGAATGGTTAAAGGTTCCTGAAGAAGAAAAGAGTGATGAGGAAATATTTTTCCTGATTAAGAATATGTAACTTACTGTAATATATCTATACTTTAAATATTATTCATATCCCACGGGAAAATACCACGGTAGATGGGGATTCTATCATATAGCACTGGAATACTGCTAATTAAAGGTATTTTACTGTGAGATGATATATTATGCTATAACACTGACATCTGACTGACATCCATCAGTCATGAACATAATTAAATGATAGCCTGTGTTAAAAAATACATTGTGACTGGCTTAGCAACACTCAAATGTATAAAGGCTAAGTTTTAACAAAGAATGCAAAAAGAGCAGAGGCATCTCATAGAGTTTCAGAACCTAACTTCTTTGAATTTGACAGAGATTTATTTGGCGCTTTATTTAGAGGTTGTAATTATCAGGATAAAAACGGTACCTTTCTTAAATTCCAAATACCCCTTGGGCTGGAGGGAAAGATGTTACTGTGGAGGGTCTCCATCTTTCTGTGGTTATATTTGGCTTGCATTTAGCATGCAAGTTTTTAGCTCAGACGGTTCTTAAAAGATGTGCAAGGGGTAATAAAGGTATGGGGCTCTTAATTGGAAATGAAAAAAAACCTGTAAAATATTTACAGCTCTAAATATAAAAGCTGGAACATAAAGAAATCCATTCATGTCATATGACATAAAACTTACCTCAAACCTGATTTGTAAATTTAAGAATTTGTCAGGATGACAAGTATAGTAGGACACACACAGATGCACACACATCCAAGAGAAAAGTGAAGTCACATGCATATCTCACCCATACCTCTCAAGCTTGAACTCTCCAGCCAAGGAAACAATAACAATCAAAATCCTTTTTGTTGCTTTTTAATAGAGATGCAGCTAATGGGAAAGAATGAAATCCCAAGAGACTCCTACTGGAAGATATGGAAACCATCTGGATAAAGTACAGATGACTTTACATCAGTGGGAACTATCATGTCACAGCAATGAAACAGAGCAGTGACCTGGAGCTGCACATTTACTCAACAACCTCTTCTACACTCTGGATGTGGCAGTCAGCAGTGCTGGCCATCAGAGATACATGCAAGCCTACCATGAAGGTAAAGGGAAAGCAAGCATTAGTCTTCTTTTTCTCTGCTTCCCAAACCACTCACAAGTTATCTGGCTTGATGTCACTTTTCCAATGTTAGTTCTATATCTCTCAGCAAAAATGCTGGCATCAGATACCCATATATTCCTCCACAACTATAGCTATATTACTTGTAATGTTTTTATTCATTAAAAGTTTTCACCTAACAACAGAAATGGTGGAGTCTCGTGTGTCAGTACCTGGTGCTTTCCTTCACCTTGCTCAGAACAATTTCCTGTTTACTTGGACCTAGCATGTAGCCCATCCTTTCTGGAAGGCCTATCCTTCCTGGGTGTCATGAGATCCTCTCACACAGCTCCCATTCTTCTCGAAGTTCAAACAAAGAGCCAGTGTTCACAGAAGCACATGATTTTACAGTTCATGGTAAGCATGCAAGTTGGTTTTCAGCCACTCCACCCAAATGATGGACAGGGGTTTCTAGATGTAGAGCTTTTTTAGTGTTAGTTGTATTTTGTTGTTGGGGTTTTTTTCTTGTTTTTGTTTTCCCCTGGGAGTGAAGTACGCGGTAGTTTGTATAACAAAGCAAACCATTGTTTCACCTTCCCCTCTCCTTCCATGCTGTGAAAACCTTGCAGGGTTTAAAAGTATCCTATCAATTGTCGGACATTGGCTGGAAAGGATTTTGAATCACAGAAAACCTTTGACGACCCTGGGTTGAATTTCAAGTTTGCAATAAAACCTGTGAGTTTCCAGTGGTTTCAGGTTCATTTGTAATCATTATACAACGTCTCTAATTACAAATTGTCATGCAAAAACAAAAATCTAATAAAAAATATCTTAAAAAATAGGAGGATATTATGTTTATTTAAACAGAAATTCCAGCACTGGTGATTTTATCTGTTATTCAAAATGCTTTTCGGGGTCCTAAGATCTGGAAGTGTACGAATACGAACCTGCTGCGTTTTCAGAGACAGAGAATGAGGCCTTTATTATACGGCATACCTGGGGTCTGAATCGGGAGAGAATATCCTGCTTCACAACCCACGGTGTCTGAGTCGCACAGCTGCACATAGACCTGTCTGAAAGGTCGGATATTGATCACAGGAGGAAATGACAGCATTAATGGCAACACTGTTTATTACCATTCCAGTTCCGATCAATGAGCCTTTACTGGCGTTAGAAGCCAGACAAGTGTTGCCAAAGAAAGCAAAAACACGAAGCCTGACTCGAGGATACACCCAGGCTGCTTGATGTGCACTGTTAATGAAACACTCGCCACCCAATCTATACCGCGTTTCCAAAAGCGGGATCAGACAGCACATCCCACCCGGGGCGGGGGACTGTACCCCGCAACCAGCGCCAGGAACCCGCCGCCCCCGGCGGCGCTCCTTGCTCCAACCTCCCGCCCCGCCAGCTGAGCCGGCACCTTCTCCCTTCCGCCCCTCTCCGCCTCCTTCTTCTCCTCCAGAAGCGGCAGGCTCGCTCCAGGCGGGGGGTTGAGAGTGGGGAGCTCGTACAGCCGCCGGTAGCGGCTCCTGTGCCATGCTGAGCCGAGCCGAGGCGAGCTGAGCCGCGCTGAGCCAGACTCTGCTGTGCCAGAGAGAGCGAAGAAGAGCCGAGCCGAACCATGCCAGAGAAAGCAGAGCCGTGCCGAGCCAAGCCGCGCCAGGGAAAGCAGAGCCGTGCTGAGCCGAGCCGTGACGGGGAAAGCAGAGACGGGCCGGGCGGAGTCGGGCAGCACTGAGGCGATCCGGGCAGCGCCGATCTGAACCGAGCCGGTGCTGCCCCCGCGCTTGCAGCAGGAGGCGCTGCCGGGCGCCGCTGCGCCCGCGTCGGGCTGCGGGCCGGAGTCCCACACTCCCTGTGCCAAGTGCCGGGGAGCGGGGGTTGGACGTGCGCTCTCGGCTCCTCCCTCCCGCCCCGCTCGCCCAGCAGCAAAGTAACTCCGGAGTACGAGGGGAGTCGGTGCTACCGCCGCCGCGCTCGCTGCACCGCAGACGGCTGCCCCAGCGGGCGGCCCGGGGGCCAGCGGGCGCCCCTTGGCGCGGGGGTCTCCTGCCGAGGTGCCGCGGCGAAAGGGGCGGGCGAGGCGCGCTCCGCCCGGTGCCGCGGGCCGGGGCAGCCCCGGCCTCTTTCAGAAACTTCTCCGCAAGTCGGCATGGGCAGGGGGGCCGGCACCGCCGCCTCGTTGCCGCTGCTGGCGGCTCTCGCCCTGCTGGCCGGACGCTCGCCCGCGCTGCTCGGGGCGGCCCGGGCCCAGCTCTCCGCAGGTGAGTTGTTTGTTTGGCGCCCAGGTAAGGGCGGGCGGCGCGGCGGGGTTGCGCCGTGCCCGGGATGCCCCCTGGGAAAGGGAGGAGAGGAAAGGGGAGAGGGATGCAGGGGGTCGCATCCCTTGGACCCGGCTCCCGCTTCGAGGAGTGGCTGTGGGGCTGCAGAGGGGCCGCCCCACACCTCCATCCCTTCCGCTGTTCGGGGCGCGGTGCGGCGAGGAGAACGATCCACGCGTGTGCGCGGGCTGGCGGCGTGGGACTCGCAGAGGCGGGCAGGGCAGGGCGCAGGCTTCGGGTATCTCACAAACTCTCCTGCTCCTCTTTCTCCTCCCTGGCCAGCCTCCCAGGTGCCGGCGGTGTTGGCGACGGGGCCGGTGCTGCTCTCTCTCCATTCCCGGCTCAAACTTTTCCCGGCGTCTCCCTGCTCGGCTCGGGGGGCGCAGCCCGCAGGGCGCTCCGGCCGCTGCTCTCGCCCCGAGGCGAGACACAGGCTGCCACTGGCCACCGGGATCCCCCCTCTCCATACCAAAAAGAAAGAGTGGAGGGCGAGAAAGAGGAGGGAATGCACTGAATAGGACCGACGTCTGTTTTGCTTGAAATCCAGAATTTCTCGCCCCTTCCTTCGCGCCTGCCCCATGCCACGGGGTTTTGCGGAATTAAAGCCCTCGGGGCGGGCGGTGGGACGTGAGGCCGGTGTGGCAGTGAGTTGTTGGCCCCGAGGAGCCTCGGGGCAGAGAGCCTGCGGCTGGAGCAGTCGCTCCGTGGGGAGGCGGGGGCAGCATCTCCAGTGCTGTGCTGGGGCGATGCGAGGCAGTGGGGGCTCGTGTGCTTGACCCTCACCCCCACCTCCTCCGCTGTAGTTTGTGAAGCACCCTTCGTTTGCTTCGGGAGAAGCTTTATCGTGACGTGTTCTTATTGTTTGCGGTGTGAAGTAACAAGCGAATGACCAGTTGACTAGGTGAAACAGACTTCAGGCTCTTATTTCTCTTATTTCTGGTTCCCCCTCCCCTTCTTTTAAGTAGTACTTGGAATTTCACTGTGTACATTAATTCTACAGGCATTTGAAACCTTTATCATAGGATACTTTCATTAATGGCAGTTTTCAAATCAGTATCTACACTCGTGGGACTTCGAAGAGTGGCTTTCATAAGGATTGATGTGTAGTTAGAGGTTTTTTCCTCTTTTCCTCATGGCCCTTCTATAAATTAGTTTTTAACTGAGACATTTGAGATGTGTCGTCGATTAAGAAATGTGCTGAAATAATGCTGGTCTGAACAGATTTCATCCCTGTTTGTGTGTCTTTGGTGTGTATAATTTAATGTCTCTGTAAAAATTGTAAAATTACATAAGCACCTACAAGCCTTTTAGCACAGGAAGGGACATGTACCATATATGCAGCTGGTATGTTGTAGGAACAGCTAAAATATAGTATTCCCAAACATAATCTTTTCATTTAAAGCCATAGTGAAATCAGACCAGTGATTTTTGCTTTACTCTTAACTCATTAGACTAATGTTAACACCGAGGGTAACACTTACGTAAAGATTTTTTTATGAGCTTGTTCACTGGTGTAAGAAGAGTAGGAAGTTCTCATAACTTACATGATCTGTGGTATTGTCTGCTGAAAATGTGGCATGCAGCCCATTTTGGAATTACAAGTGCAAGCAGTCAGGTTGTTACTGTGGGGTATGCGTTAGGTAAGTGGAGAAGAATGTTGAATATCCTTCTGACCAGAGTAGGTGAAGCTTGTCAGGAGTTGAACAATTGTATCTAGGAAACATGAATTTTTTTTTTTTTCTGTGTGTGTATAGCATGTCAGAAGCTAGAGACTTTAGTTTCTATTGTCAAGTATCAAAAATATCTGGACCTCTCACAAAACTCTCTCACTGTGATTTGATTTTTATTTCCTTTTTATGATGCTCTGTACTACTCCTTAACATGAACGACTGCAAGATACAGAATTCTTCATAAAAAATTTTGACGTGTTTATTAAGGGCCTAATCAAATTACAGAGTATGAATTTCTTGAAAGTTGGCCGTTTTCAGGAGCTGTGTGTGATAGTTTGTTGTTTGTTCTTGCTCTTAACATATTCCGTGAAAGCAAATGAGAAGGACCAGCAGCAAGTTAGGAAAAGGAACAAGATACATCTTGTAATTTGTTGCATTCTTAGAAATTGTGGTTGTCTGTCTTCTCTGCCCCCTTAGCACATAATTGAAATATTGTATCTTTTGTCTTTCTTTACAGATATCAAATGAAAAAAACTCCTAGCAAACAAAACCTCAAGTAGCTTCTCTCTGCATCCCCCTGCCCCCCAAACACAGCCATAATCCACAGTGTAATGTTTTCTGGTCTCTGTAGATTGTTTCTTTACACTGCTGCTTTCCATGACCCTTCAACTTGGGTGCGTGCCTGTCGGAATCTAGGCCAAAATGTTTTGGCAGTGTGTTCTCTGTTGAAGTCTAGCTATTCCTTATATAGCACCTCCTTTCATCTGCAACTCCTACAGTTTGATAAAGAACAAGTTCAGCTTGTTTTCACAACTCAATCACTCTAAACTTATATTTTTTGAGTAATATTTTTAGTAATTTCCATGTTTTCAAACTTGAAGTATTTTCTTCTTTATTTTTTCCTGATTTTTTTTGAAGAATGCTGCTGACTTTTCAACTAGCTGATAGAAATATGTATTGCACTGCTTGATAGCGTTTGTGCAAGAGTGTGGGGTTTTTAATACTTGAAGTTATGAGGATAAAAATTATAGAAATGCATCAGCTTACCTGAAGCCATTAAAGTGTGATATTTCAGATCATAGGGATAGTTAACCATAAAAATGACTCTATGTTTTACAAGTTCTACTCATTTATTAGAGCAGTTATTCATCAGACTTTCTCATACAAAGTAGTTAGTGTCACAAATGAAGGCATAAATAAATATTTCTAAATTAATTTTTTTCCTTTCCCCTGATAAAACAGTTATAGTTTCTCTTCGGGAGAGAATCTTAACTCAGAAATTTGATATGATAAAGTTTAAGATATTATTTGTTTTATAAAATTTTTGTCATTAAATACACTTACAGAGATGTACACAAAAGTCATAGCAGTCATATCTGTTATTTGTAATCATGTAGTAGGAGAAACCAACGGCTTTTTGAAAAGCTGTAAAAATACTTTAAAGTAATTAAAGTCAAATTAGCCCTTTGCCGCTAGAACAACAAAAGTTGCTTCAGATTTATTTTATCCTTGATTATGCTACAATTTGCATGTGATATACAGAAGACACTGGTGCAGGTAGGCGTGTAGCTCTTTTTTCCCCCCATGAAGCTGTTAAAATGTATTGATAAATTATATGGAAATGAGTGAAATGAAAAAGTGAAATTACTTTTATGCTTTCACCCCCTCCTTCTCAAATGTTTTCCTTTCCTATATATATTTAACTCCTGTGGCACTGTTGGTTCACAGATCACTTGTCTATTTGTATTTTCAGATGCAATATTACACTTATAAAATGGATATCAATTTTCTAATGGGACCTTATCTAGTTCATATGGACTTGAAAACACCCAGAGCATGATGATTCCAGAAGAGTTGTTTAGTCCCTTTTGTCTTAGAAATCACAGTACTGTTGGATTAGTTGGAAACAATGTGCACAGTGCATCTTAAACCAGGCAGATGTCATATCCTTATTTAAGATATAGTTATGATAATAATAAAAAAAGAATCCTAATGGGTGAGGTAAGAAATCTTCACCTGACCAGGTGAGAGGTCCATCTAGTCCAATATTCAGTCTCTGATGGTGGGCACTTGGGGAAAGGTATCTTTGGTGAAGTGAGTGGCTTCCTCTAAGTACTGTCTGTCCACAGAGACAGTTGTGTTGGTATTTTATACTGTAAGTGGAATCTTGTTACAGTGTTTTCTACTGTAAGTAAATTGTGCCTAATGACATATTCAGCCTGTGTTGTTTTTGATGTTTTACTTGCTTTGTGTCAAGGAATCTCTAAGTTGTGTGGAAAAAGCTATGGTCCTTGTTTTTTTTTAAGTTGCTAGTTGTATTTCATATATATCTAGATCTTGTATTAAAAGATGATTAATCATTTCTCCCATTTTACGTTCTTCATGCCACACAGGATTTTTTCCACCCTATCTCAACTATTCCTTTTCTAGTCAAAAAAGTCCAGTTGTAGTCACTTTCTGTGAAAGTACCATTCCATATCTTCTTTTTATCCTTTATCAGCCTTTTCTTTCTGTTCCAGTTTCTACACAGCTCAGAATATCCAAGAAACAGCTGCCTGATAGATTTATATAGCACTTAATAATGATTTCTGTTCTGTTCCCTGTCTATAGTGTGATCATTTCTGTCATTTGGTTGGCTTTTTTAACCATTTGTCTCACTCCTGGTTGTGAGATGACACTTTTATGGAACTATCTATTTCATTACTGAAGAGCTGAGATATTGCACTTAAATGATGGTCTGAGGGGTAACTGTGTCAGTGGACAGCCAGACACTTGGGAAAGTCTTTAACCAGCCGTTTTGGAGGGTGGAGAACTTTTAAGCAAGGCTCATGAAGGACCTGTGACCTCATGTTGGATGTTTTAGAGAGGTACCTGATTAATACTTATTGCTGTGGTTTGTTTCTTTCTCTTTCTGAAATATTCTTGTTAATACAAGTGATTTCAAAGGGGTTTATCCTCTTGCTTGTAAAGATTGGTAGTATCTGGATTAACGTGCAGAAAGATCGGCAGCACTGCTGTAGAGTTGCTTCTTGCTCTGGTGTCTTTATGATGTTTTTGTATGACCTCTGTAACTGGTAGACTGTTAGGTCATCTTACTTGTCAAGAGTTGGATATGTGACTGAATGTCAGCTTTGCTTTACATTAGCATTTGTTTTGGTAAAATCTCTACTCTTCCTTTTGCAACACCGATCCTGTTGAGCATGTAATAGGAAGCTTCCAAAAAAGTTACTTTAGTCCTGATAGCTGAGTCAGTCAGGACACACCTCGTGTTTTCATATGCTGATGGAATCCTGTCTGTCATAATTTAGCATTCTCATGAAAAGATGCCTTTGTAGTGCTGCTCCCAGAAGTGTGCACTCAAATTTGAAGCTTCAGTTGCAATCTGTCAATGCTATTAAGCTAATTTAAATTACTGCTGCCACAGAGGGGGGCATTTCTATCAGTTGAATGGCTCTCAGGTCTTTGTCTGTGCTAGATCTGGCCACCATGTGGTTTGTGGGTGAGTTGGTATAGGAAAGATGGGGATTGGAATTAATTTCCTATTAGCTGATGTGTGGCCATCTAAGTTTCATGTATGGGAGAATGAGGGCTTATGGTGAGAAGGCTTGGTTTGACAGCTGTAATCGTAGTGCAGCTCATGTAAGATGAACCTAGCGCTGTTTTGGGTCACACTGGCTGTGTGCTTTGCTTACCATGGCAGCAATTTGTCCACCCGAGGAAGTACAAAGAGGAGGCAGGAGGGCATGGACTGGGGTGTGAAGAGAGGCCCAGTGCTCCCTCTGGAACTGTAGGGGTGAAGTTGGGTGAAGGCAGTTGAGGCTGCGTTCTGGCTGATTGCACTCCAACTGATGGCAGAGTGCTAGTGTTTCTGACTTGCAACTTACATGTAAACTGGGCTTAAATTTCTTCTTTTGTTAAAATAGATAGCTATTTATTACATAAATATATAAAGATGATTTAGGAGGTTGTTGTGACACCTGGTTTTGGGCACAGCAGAAACTGGTTTAGAGCTGGGTTCTGTGGTTTCACATCTTTCCATGCGTGATCTTACTTTCCTTAATAGATGTTGCCTTAAGGATGTTTAAATAGGATTGCTCATGAGACATGTGGATATGGTAGAAGAGATAAAATGGCCATGGTTTCAAAAAGCCAGGGTGAGCCAGTTGAAGAGCAGTAAATAGTATTGGGGAGAATTTTGTATCATCTGGCTGAGCATAAAGTCCTGCTGTACCTAATTTTGGAGGTCAGAAAGGCCATTACCTTGTGGTGCTTTCTGGTAAGTCTTAACTACAGTTGGCTTTAAACTAGTAGTTTAAAACTATGCAAATGACCCAGTTTGAATGTTTCTATACTGCATACCTAATAAGTAGTTTCAAATCACAGTCTGCTCTTACCAGGAAGCTATACAGCTGAAAGTTATGTTTGCATTTTCTAGACATTTTGTAAATATTGAAAGCTAATAGAAACACACTGAAGTGTTTTCCTGAACAAGAAATTATTATCATCTGTATCAACTTAATGCTGTGTTTAAACAAAGAGGCAAGAGACACCCCAAAACCCCCAAAGTCTACTTGCCTTCTTAGCCCCCTAAATACTGAGTATGACAAAATAACCATTAAAATTGTGGAAATAAGCATAAAATTCAGTTGTAAAAGTATTTAGACAATTAAGGGATTTCTAACTTTGACTTAGTATCTGATATGTTTCTCTGTAAATAAGCTGCATTTGTCCTTTGAAAGGTAAAAGCTAAGTACTGATCAGTGAATGTGAAACAAGTTTTTAGGTTTACTTTTTGTTATTGAAATTTAATTTCTTTGAACATTACTTTTTATTCACAAATCTCTACATGTATTTCAGTTAAGAACCATTTATTTGTTGATCTAACCAAATCTATTTTGTGATTTGTCATGGTCGAATCTTTGCCCTAACAGCTTTTGTACTGTTTTGTTTTAAATNTGTTATTGAAATTTAATTTCTTTGAACATTACTTTTTATTCACAAATCTCTACATGTATTTCAGTTAAGAACCATTTATTTGTTGATCTAACCAAATCTATTTTGTGATTTGTCATGGTCGAATCTTTGCCCTAACAGCTTTTGTACTGTTTTGTTTTAAATGATCAACATATAAGTGATAAACCTAACCCCGTCCCCACTCCCGAAATTGCTCAATGGTAGGTGTGCAAACAAACAAAAAAAACCTTGGAGTGTAGATGAGGTCTAAAACAGATTCTCTGATCTAATAGTCAGAGGGGACAAAACCAAACCAAATAAAACCCAGAAACACAACAGTATTTTCCATAAACATAAGCTAACTTTAACATGTAAAAACCTGTTTTAAGCCAGAAGGTGCTCTGCATGAGCTTGTCAGGCATTTGTTCTTTTTAAGAAGATAATATATGTATGGAATGGCTGATATTTAAAATTATGCATGAAGTATATACCTCTATAAAAGATTTGAGGGACTTAATTTCTTGAGGATTGGTGCTGTAAAAAAATAAATTCTTTGCCTAATACTAAGGGTAATACGAGCTTATTTTCATTAACCAGTTTATGAATATTGGACCCTTCATTTTGTCAGAAAATCATTTACTTCTGCTACTACTTACTAAAAACATGTGATTCTATTTATTAATTGATTAGCAAAAGAAGCTATTTCTTAACTACCATGTCATAAGATTAATACTACTGGCTTATGAGATACTATTGAATACTTTAAACCCAAGTTCTGTTGCAATTAAATTATGGTATGTTCATTCTAATTACTACACACTGGTTACTCAGTTTATTCTGAGGAGGAGTTGTGTGCTTTCTTTTGTATGTAAACACTTGTTCTGCAATAGTAAAAATGATTGATGCATTTTAACCAGAGTAGAAAAATATGGTGATGAACAATTGTGGCTGTAGTTCAAATTAATTCAAAACTGCTCAGAGTTAAATTTTTGACTGGATAGCTGACTTCTTGAAATATTTTTTGTATTAGTTTCCAAATGCAGACTGTATTTATTTGTGAGTCATATACTGTGGTTATGATATTCCCTTTAAATCTTTTATGGGTTTAAGTAAAAAAAAAAGAGAAAGAATGTATTGAAGCTCTGAAATTTTAGGCTGCTTTTGTCTTTTTGCTAGAGTGAAAAATTAAAATCATAAGACCTAGTGGAGAGTTGTCCATTAGAAAAATGCTTTGATTTGATATTTTGACAACTCATTATATTGATACCATCTTTGTGTGATATTAGGCTGGAGTAAGATCAAAATAGTATCAGTTGTCTTCGTTCTCCTAATGTAACCCTGTTTGCCTGTTCTTTGTAAATGTGAAAGCATTTATCAGCCATAAGAACTCTGAAAAAAATGTGACTGAATACATGATTTCATACAGCAGGGATAAGTTCTCAGTGCTGGCTGTCTTTATGATATTTAAAATGCTTTAAAGAGATGGTTTCTTAAAATCTGCTAGCCCGAAATAGCAAAGGCAGTTTTATATTTTGTTCAGCTTCTGATTCCTTAGAAGAAATGCATTTTTACAATTATAGAAGATGCCTGAAAAAAACCTCCCAAGTTAGTATACTTAAATCTGAATATTGTGTATGTGTTAAATAGACAATACATACCAAAAAAATTATTGTTAACTTTTCAGTGCTATTTATCATAAGTTTTACAGAGGATATAGTGTTGGCTTAAAAATAATGTTAAATTAACAGAAAAACCCCAAATGAACTCAGAACTACCAAATGGTTGCCCATTCCTGAAGAAAGAAGTGGATTATCATTTTCCCACTATTTTCATTATCCTTGCCCCCTCCCTCTACATTTTTTAATCTCCTTGTCTCTCCTTGGGTTTTGCTGGAAGTTTTATGTCAGAGTTTTCTGCCATAAGTGAAGGGAGGCAAGGTATGTGAGATTACTTACTTAAAAATGGTTACCAAGTATAAATATCATTAGACTTTTTAGGAAATTTTTATGTGTTCCTTGTCTTAACTCCTTAGCTATATCTGTCTTTGTTGATGTGACAGTGTTGTTTGGTACATTCCATGTCCACTTTTCAGGCTAGAAAATTTCCAGTTAAAAGAGGCTTTCCACTCTTGCACAACAGAAATGTAACAAAATGGTCTTTTCGGTCTTCAGAACAGGCAAACAAATACTCGCTTTGCATTTTTACTAGTAATCTGTCCTGACTCAACTTGTGAAAATACTAGAACTTGCAAACTCGTTCCACAGGCTTGCCAGTTCTTCAGCACACACTTTGTGTGTGTGGTCTTGTTTAGTGCAAAAGGTCTATTTATATTAAGTTTCTTGTATTTATTAATCTCTGTGGAGTTGGCTTTCCTTTCTTGCTACGTTTTCTTTCAGATAGTATGACAAATTATTCTCAACTCCTACCCCCAAGAAAATCTCTTTATGTACTTTATATATTAAACCTATAATATATGTACATATGTAAGTGTGAATTAAGGAAAGACTATTTCCAGGTGAGACAGAAATGCTTAGTGTGTAATGATTTGGATTTATAAATCAGTTGAAGTGAAGCTTGGTAGTAAAAGGGGATACAACTTCCCTGGTAGACACAGGCTAAATAGATGGGTGTAATGTCATAGAATATAAAGATTTGAAGTGTGGCTTT
>VYZS01018952.1:14641-36758 GCA_013400695.1 Neodrepanis coruscans | reverse complement strand
TCAGGCCAAGAACATCATCTCTCTCAGGATACACCTGAAACCATTGAGCCCATGGGTGAAGGAAGCAGATGAGGGGCATAAGCAAGAATGAGGCGAGAGCCTGTTCAAATTCTGCTGTAACTCCCCAGCTGTCTGTACTTTATGACCTGTCAGTATGTTTGCAATCAGGAAAGAAACAAGGAAGAGGAGTTTTTTCCCATTATTTCAATTCTTCTGTCCCAAATACCCACTTAGATGGGGTCCCNTTTGGAGGTGCCTCCAACACCTGAGACAAGTGGGAAGGCATATCCAGACAACACAGCCATTCACAATATTCATTCCAAGAGCTGTGTGTCCTTTCAGCTCCTGTTTGTCTCCAGCATAACTTAAGGCAAACACAACTTCTTTACCTTGCCAAGGGCAGGAGGAGGTGACACTGCACTGTTCACAAGGTCCTGCATTCCCCTCCTTGCTCTAGCCAACATACCATCAGTGGTAGGGGACAGACCTCGGTGATTGCCCAGTGCCCTGCAGTGCAGAACTGAAAGGAGCTCAAAGTAGCCAGACACACAAAGGCTTGACCTTTTGCTCTTATTTGATTGCCATTTTTCCCAGGAGCTTGTTAAAACTAAATAAAACTAAGTTTCATTCAGATGGATTTTTATGGCAAAATGGCAGATGGGGGAAAAGAAATAAAAGCCCCTCTTCATAAAAAAAGGTATCATATGTCCACGACTTTAAACTTGTTTTTATAACTACTTTCAGAACAGGAAATTCATTAAATCTGATCCTTTCCCCACAAAGATCTCAATTTCAACAAAATCTTCTAATGAAAACACTTTCATGGAAAAATTTGCAGCCAACTTGCATTTTATGCCATTCCTAGGATATACACCTTATGGGTCTGGAAACAAGATGGTAATTGTTGGGGGAACAGACAAATTTTTCACTTTAGTGGAGAACAGTTTTGCTTAGGGACCCTTCTCTCACCCCCTCAATTGGAAATGCTCTAATTCCCATTTGATTTCTGCTGGCAAAGATTTTCAAAACTTCACGGAAAAAAGCTGAGACTGTTGTTTGACTGTACCTGTGCCTCCCCAGCTTCAGAACAGGGCCTGGACACTTAAACATGATTTCACCATTTCACTACTTGAGCAAACCAAAAGCCAAGCCCAGTCCTGTCAATATCAAATCTCTGGAGCTATTAACCATTCCCTATTGCTGTGGGCCTTGTTTGCAAGTGAGATCGGTTAACCAACAGCTGCAGGATTCTATCAGCATTCTTCTGCTCTTCAACATCCCCCTCAACTTCTTTGTCCCCCCCAGCATCTGAAAGGAGCCAGGACATACACAGACATCACAATCAAATAAATGTCAGGTAAGAAGGACAAAGTCACAGATATGAGAAGATGGGATTATCTGCTTGGCTGCTGCTTGCTCTGACCAAGTTGCAAAGTCTAGGACAGTAAAATTTCCACTGACCTTGCATTTTCTGTGATGTAACTCTCTTAAATGATTAAAAAAACACAATTAAAAATGCAAACCTGCTGCTGACAAAACCCCGTGTAAACCATGTCACTTGTGACTAGGCCTGTCACACCCAGAGGAGTTGAAGAATTTTGTTCAGCAGATAGATTAGGCACATGCATATTTCAACCTTAACACAAAAGAAGGGGTAGCACTCTCCAGGGAAGCTCCAAGACCCATCTCTGCCTTTGCATGGCCCCCTGCCCAGTAACTTCACCTTGTCTACATTCCAGGGGGCTCAGAAACAGAATAAAGCAATTGTTCCTCTCTAAAGAGCCACAGCAATAAATAGGGCAAGGCAAGCACCCATTTAAGGAGCCAAGATGCAGGTGCCCAGGGGAAACAGGCTCTGCTGCTCCACCTCTTCCCTCCTGGCTGATCTGCCATGTTACACCCAATACAGGGCTGTGTCAAAGCAGGAGCTGGATACAAGTCAAACTCCTGCTGCTAACAACACAATAGGATGGAAAAAGTTCAAAATAATCAGTCTTTGCTCAAGTGTAAGTTATATTTGGGTACCATATTCACGTTGCTTCATCTTTTTCATGTCTAAACCGCATCCCAGACTTGGAACTCAGTGAAGCTTAATTCCACTCAGGATGCACAGTCTGGATGCATCTGTGTTGGGTGCAGGGAATTTGGTCATTGCTGCATTTTCCAGGTCAGAGATGGGAGACAAGCTTCCTGACCCAGCTCTCACTAGAAGCACTGGCACCCCTTGGATTTCTTCTGATATTTCCTCCATTTGCTCACTGCTTCAGGACAGCAGGACTCTGAAACCTTGCCCTAAAGGCAAACAGTGTGCTTTCTGCCACCCTTGTTCTTCCTTTCAGCAACGAGGGAAGACTCTCCTGCCCTGCTAGATCTATCTGGAAACAAGGGTTTAAGACCTTTTCTAAGGCAAAGCACTTGACTGAAATTGCAGGATCTAGCTTAAGTTGCCTTCTTGAGGAGAGGAACAGATATTCCCAATTCAACTAAACGGGTGTGACAACCAAGGGTAGCACTAATTTCCCTTTCATGGGGCTCAGCCTTGTGAACTCAGTTTTAGTACAATACAGCTCCCAATGACAAGTGCTTGTCCAAATGCTGCAAAAGTTGCTCTGAAATTCACTGAATATTCCACATCCAGAAATCCTGCTATGAAATAAAGTATTGGTGAAAAAAAAAAATCTATGCATGTTTTATTTCAGTTGTTTTCCCGAATCACAGAAAGGACAGAACAGTAGGGAAAAAAACTGAACATAATCTATGCAGCTACTAATCTGTAGATTTCCAAGCTGCTCAGTCTAAAACCTGTGCAGCCACATCTTCTAGGAAACACATCCAAACTCAAAGATCTCAACATGACCCAAAGTGTAAACTGCATGCAAGATCCATTTGTAAGACTAACTTATCCTAGAAACTTTTGCCAGGGCTGTAGTTGTCTTGAGAGTTGTGTCGACACCCTTGTTTTAAATATAGTAGCTGCCAAAAAGTATAGGAACACATTCTGCAACTGGGGAGGAAGGGGATCAATTGCCCCAGGCAATACTTGTTTGGTTCACTGATAAATATTCCCAAGGCAAAAATAATTTATTTTTTTGTCTCCTGGAGAGATAAAAGGGGCTGGTCCAGCTCCCATCATGTGACCAATTTAACCAAGAAATCACATCTGCTCCAAATGAGCCCCAAAGAGCAGGATCTCAGAAAAATAGGAAGCTCCTCTCCTTTGAACATTTGGAAACCCTTGTGTGTTCCTACTGCTAGAGACACCAGCAAAAAAACCCACAGGTCACAATATTATTCCATCAGAGCTGGTCCCTTGTGTCCCTGCCATGTCTGTCCCAGCAGACAGCCACCATCCCTGCTACCTGAAGTCCTTCCACAGCCCACAAAAAAACAGATTCTGAAAGAGCCCTGGATGCAGCCCAGATGTAGGCTGAGTGTGGCAGGATGGTGACTGTGCTTTGGGTGTGTTGTGGGAAGAGCGTGGTAGCATTAGGCTGGCACTGACCCAAGTGCCAAGTCACCCAGGGTAACTCCTGCCCATGCCAGCCCTGAGGACTCATTTCCCCTCCAATTATTTCTACAATGTTTGAGCTCCTCACTGTTTACCTTAAACCCCGGACATTTCTGCTAATCCAGAGAAGGCGTGGAAGAGTCCTACAACTATCCCATTGATCAGCACAAGCTCAGCAATAGCTTCTCTGCAACTCCCTGCCTGGCACAAGCCTCCTCTTATCTGTGGTGCCCTGGCAAACAGGGCACTGCTGGCTCTCTCAGGCTGGCCTTTGCCTCCACCACCTACCTCTGTTTATGTTACTTTCCCAACACACTTGCAAATATGGTAAAGGTTAATCTGGTACAAAAGGTAAATAGGGTTACACAAAGCTGGATTTAGCAATTTAGTTTTATTGGCCACTGAGGCTGGCAATTCTTCGATGCAGGTAATGAGGAGATAGTCAAGCCAGATAAAGGATCTGTGCAATATAAACATCCTCCCAAAAGCCTGCTCCCCGCTTGCATAAGCGCTGTAATCATGAAAGCAATTCTTAATGGAGCCACTTGGCAGGGGCCTTGGCACAGCAAGCTGTGAGCCTCTCCCAGCTGATGGACCGGCTCCAGGAGCGTGTTACTACAGCGCTGCAGTGAGCAGGAGGAGGGGCAGGAGGGAGCAAGGCAAAGCTGGATCCAGTCTGCAAGCAGTGGCACTGGGGCAGGGCCAGGTCTCCTCTAACATGTCACCTGTGTGGTTTGGAGCAGGCCAATTATCCCTCTGAAGCTCAACCCTGCACCTGTAAATAGAAATGGATGATTTCCCTTTGTGCCCCATCTTTCCATAGGTAAACTCTTACAATGAAGGCTGTTCTTTATGTACAGGTAAGGGCTTCTGGCTGAAAGTGTTACTGTCACCGAGAAAATTGAAATACTATTCCTGCTAATATTTTTTCCTGACCTTCAAATATCTGTCTTTTTCCTTAAAGAAGGAAAATAAAACAAATCAAGATTCATGTTTCCTGCACTAGCATCCTGCCCTTTTTCACCTCTCTATACCAAAACCTAGGACAATTCACAAAGCTGAACAGGAAAGCTTTTGCACCTCACATTTTGTGCTGTTTGGTCCCATTTTCTCCTTTGCTATCCAATTTAGAATGTCCCCCAAGGAGCACAGAAGTGTCAGACCTGCCTTGTCTCTCAGCAGAGATCATCAGTGTTTCACACTTTCCCACTGCATGGCTTCCCACCGAGGCGATAGCTTGGGCACTGCAGGCAGGACAGTCTCAGCAGGTTCAGTCTGTTGCTTAGCTCTGGTTTCCTGGCAGTGCCACGAATAATATACTCCAGGCTGGGGGAAGGCTCAAGAGAATCTCTGTCTCTATGTTTTCCAAAAGAAGTTAAAAAAAAAAGTAAAGTTTACCTCATTCCAAAAGTCACTGATTGTAGGACAGGTCTAGCAGTCACTTGCTCCCCTTAACATGGTTTTCTTACCAGGGGCAGAAAGGGCCTCATTCCCACAACAAACATTTCCCAGTTGCATGACTGAATCAGAGCCTAGCCATCCACTCAGATATCCATTATGCTAATTTCCAATGCCATACATTAAGAATTCCTCCTCGCCTGAACTAATTTAGCTTTCAGCAGGGATCTTCATCAGATAGACAGTTTTTCCTATCGTATGCACTTGAAATAATTGTTGGCAAATTACCATATTGGAAGTAACAGTGTGATCTATGGGGAAGTATTAGACTAGAACCACTCAGTTCTAGTCTAATGGACTAGATAGACTCAAATGTTTAGTTTAATAGACCTAGAACTGTTTTCTAGTTCACAGCTTGCCAATGGCAAACTTCAACTGAGTAATTGCCTTTTGTATTCCTCTTCTGCCCTCTGTAAAACATAAGATGTTCATAGGTTCGAAGACCTATGAACAGAGAGTGCTACATGACAATTTTAAGTTATTATGCAGAGCAGGAACCACATTGGTCTACATAATTGACCATTCACCATCTGTATCAGAGAGGCCAGTAGTGCTATATTTGCCAATAAGGAATTATCTCCAGCTGTCAGGCAGAATACATTTAGACTGACCATGCTTCTGGACTTTGAGGTTTTTTTTCAGTAGCCAACACTACCTTTTCCAGCAGTATGAAAACACATCTGTAAGGATTATGGGCCTTTTCTTTCAATCTGGAACTTCATCTTTAGCCTTCTGAAGCTAATACACCCATTTGCATCAACACTAATAAACTATCCAGCAAGAATTTACTCACCTAGGCAGTCCCACTGGCACAATAAAGATGACTGTCTGTCTGTATAGAGTTGGGACCTACAGGCAGGCTGCAATTTTAATTTCCATTACTGGCAAAAAACCACCACTATCTCTATCCGCATCCATGTCTGAGCTAGGATACTGGGCTAAAGCAGAAGCTTGAATTTACATACTGCAAGGATTTATTAGACCATGTGACAACAGAGATATTCTCATGGTGCAAAACCTACTCAGATGTCCTTGTTTTTCTCTTTCCTTCTTTTGCAACCCACCTTCAAATGACCCCATGTCACAGGCTGTAAACAAGCGATTCTTTCTTCACTGAAGATCAGAGAAAGGCTGCCAGCATCTTGGCTTTTGATTTGGAAGTTGGTTTGGATTTGATTTTTTTTTATTTTGGAACCACCCGTTTGGCATCAGCATCTCGATACACTCCAATGTCATGTTACTGAAGACAGACAGAACAATTTTGAGGTTTGAAGGTTTTTTGAGACAAATATGTGATTCTTCCATACATAATCAGCATCTTAAAATATCTTTCCCATTCCTTGTACCCGAAAAGTCTCTGATGGCCTATGAGCTTGCCTTACCCAACTTTCAACTTCAAGTCTTATCACTCATCTCCTCTGACTACAGAAAATATAACCCTGTCTGAAGTTACATTCCCTTTACAGCTTCAGGACAAGAGCTGGTTTAAACTAACTGACCTCCACTGCCATTTAAGAAGCAATCTTGATTTATTTTTTTTATCAAATGATCTGTTTCTCTAGGTGGTATAAAACAATAACTGACACAAGAAAAACCTTATCATGTGTGTTACTTAACTGAGGGAGCAAAGGAGTAGCAGAGGCATTCTTCTGAAAGATCAAATAGCAAGTGTTCTTCTGATAATAAAGGCACAACTAATTCAGAGTGCAGGCTTGACACTTGTTTATCTGAACAAACAATTATGAAATGTTCTTTTGTGCCTGTGAGTACTGCGTAGGCAAGTGTCATGACTGTCTGGGTTACTTTAAAGGGCCACTGCTTAGGTATTCACTGCTCAGGAAACAAAAGATGCATTGGACAGAGTGACCCAGTTCAAAGACCCCTGTTTCTTCCTGGCTCCCTTCACAGGACCAACTCCAATCTGACCCAAGTGGAGATTTGGGGTGTGATTTCCCAGAAATGGCAGAGTGTAGCAAGAAAATTCTGTTTTCCTGAGGCATTTAGATCCCAAATGGCAAACTGTAATCAGGGATACAGGAGCCCTAAGTAGTTTTTGAAAACAGAACTTGGGAGTCTAAACAATTTAAACACTTCTGTAATTTTTATGTTTATTTCTGAACTGGGACTTTAAAACAAGCTGTAGTTTTTCTCATTTAGAAATTATTAGTAACAATGGGAGACCATGTTATGTTCTAGACCAGCTGTGTACAGATACAATGGTCCCCTCAGCATCTTGCCCTGGTACAGATGACTGCATCCCGTTTGCTTGAAAGGGGAAACAACCTGCTCTCAAACCCTCACCCCAGGCATCAAGCTGAACTGTGTAACTGCAGTCATGGAGCCAAGGGCAAAGGCTCCCAGGAAACTAAAACCCAACACATTTCTCTGCTGTTTCAGGTTGAACATGCCCTACTGTCTGACTGTATGGCACAGAGTGGCTTAGATCTGGTCACAACCTCAGCTGAGCTTCTGAGAAGGAGTAAGTTCCCAGGGTAATAAGGAACAAGAAAAAAATCCAAAGCCAGCATAAAACAGCATCTTAACAGTTTTTCTGGGAAGCCAGGGCAGTGGACCCACATTGTTATATCCTTCGTGCTGTGGTGATGGGAATGCCATTATTAACATCCCTCATCTGTTTCAGTGCTCTCCCATAGAGGCTTCTCTTTCAGTCTCTGATGAGACAGGGAAGGTTTGAAATTTATTTTGTATATGAAAAATTGTGTATTTAAGTAAACAGAGCTGGTCAAATACACAGTGACTTACAAAACCCCTGCAATCTACTTGTGCATGGAAAAACCTTATCTACCTGTTCTCATGCTGCTAACTCACACCCCTGCTTCCAAACACAACCCCCCAGCTGACATTGTGCACTTCACCTTTTTCTGACATAGAAGGAGAAGAGAGACCTGCTAATGAGTCAATTCAAGAACACAGGCTTTACCAGAAAATAAGATGATTAGAGCTTCCAGAGTAGGACCCAACACCAGGACAGCGAAGTATCACAGATGGCTTCAGCCGTAACTTATAAAAATACTAATTGCCAGCAGATGCCAAATATAACAAGGGCTTACCAAAGGTTCTAATAACAATTTGACAAATTCACAGAAAAGCCCATCAGAAACTATTAAGCACAGGACACCATATCCTAAAAGGAAGTACCACCACACTCTTTGTTTATGTGCTGCAGCCACTGCCAAGCACCAGTAAAGGACTAGATGGATCTCTTGCCTGGCTTGGCATATCCATGTTTCCCTTTTTAAGAAGCAAAGAGAAAGGAACCAGAGACAACAGGACCCTGATTACCACCTGCCAGAGTACAGTGCATTGCTCACACCATCCAGTGGTGAGAGCACAGCTCGTTCAGAAGCCTCACACATGGGTGAAGGGGTAAGGAAAAATGAACTCCACCATGTGCCATCACAGACACAGTCAATCTGACAGCATTCCCGTCTCCTCTCAGCAACCCTCTGATGGTACTTGCCAAATACTATGTCACAGTCATGTCACTGTCCTTCCCTGGAACAAAAGCACGGGAATGGCTCTCCAACTCAGCCTCATCCACCTCCTCAGCCCGGGCTAGATCGATTACAGCTGCATCTTTCCAGACAGATGTCTACCTAACCTGTTCCTTAAGAACCTCCAGTGATATCAATATTTCCCCTTACCAGGACATCTGCCCCACTGCCAAAAACTCCAAATCCAAAGCAGAGTACAGCAGCTGACCAATGTGTCTGTGCCAGGTTAATATGCCCACAAACAAATTGCTTATTACTCTCAACCAGACATTAAATTTGTTGTGTTTTTTAAGGTTTATGCCAGTTCACAGCAACTGAGATATCAACTTTATACTTTTTCCCCCTTCCTTTTTTTGGTGTCCATTTTGCATGTGGGAAAAATTAACCACTCAAGATCAAGTTAAGAAAAGTTTAAGGGCACCTTTCATATCAAAACAAAAAATCTATGGAGATACTTCTCCCAGGGCAGGCAATTTATTGTAGCTGTGCTTATCATTAGCAAAATGGAAGGTGATGAAGAAATGCCCTTCACTTTAGATACACATCTCACCATAAATAGACTGCCTAATTAAACCACTTGTTTTTGAAGAGGAACTAGAGAGATTTAGCTTGTTCATAAAAACAAACCAGCTACGATTAAACTTCTGAGACTTGCTACTGTCAGGACATTGCGCCAGCTTTTCTCATCAAGCTCAGCCCCTTATACAGCAGGCAGCCCCAGCAGTGCTTCTTTAGCACTGCTGGGGGTTACAACCACCACTGAGACTTCACCCAGGGCCAGTGGACTTAGCCAGCCAGCATCCCTCTCTTTATAGCTGAACAGTGCAGCTGCATAATCATGGTGATCCATTAAAATAATAAACTCCACATAATAAAAGTGTTAAATACTCAGTATAAGCTGGTAGAAGTACAATAGGTTCTTTCCCTGTTACATGACATTGTGATAAAGATTTGTGTCACGTACACCATTTTCAGGAGCACAACACTATTCAAGGTGACTGTCCTGCAGGTTTTTGATCACCATAATCTTATTTTTGAGCACACAGTGCTGGTACAGATTGAGAAATGAGCAATAAGGCCTTATCACATAAATTAGCTCTCTTCAAGGCAGTGCTAACGTTGATAAGATGTCTCATGATAGCATGTCATGTAGAGGGACGAGAAAAGTAAGTGAGTACGTGGAATCCTGAGTGTAAAAGGAAGCAGGACCCAGCTCTAAGAGCTGCCCTGGACCTGTGAACTGCTGGAAAAAGCTTTACCTGAGGAAACCAATTCACATAAGCCACTGGGAGGTGAAGCCATCATCCAGACTGGCTATTTCATCTTTTCAGCTGAGGGTATCTTCCAATCAAGGAGAAGAAATAGGCACCATAAGGAAGAACAGAGGGCAAAACCAACATAATTGGAGACAAAGCCTTTAATCACAGCAGGAACATCCACCCAACGACCCAAATCCATGCAGATATTCTGCTCTATCAAGATGGTTTTGCTGATTTTTCATATCTACAGCTCAGTCCCATTCTGCCAAACCCATAAAGTCAAAGTTCAGCTTCACATTTCCTTTCACTGGCTGCTTTCTGATAGCTTAGACTCATTAGGCAAATGAGCCTGTGACAGCTGCACTGCTGCTGCACAGCAAGCTGGACCCCAAAACTGCAGGGTAGAAGTACTGAGAAACTGGCGGGACCTTACAGGCTATAAAACCAAAATACCTTGTAGACACACTCAGCCCCACTGCCCACATGTACCAGGCTGGGTGTGGGACATATCCGTCCTCCTGCTCTCTGATATGCCCTTGTCAGGTGGCCCATGGTGCAGAAATAGGGAGCCTGAATCAGAGCCTGTGGTCACTCACCCTTCTATCTTCCTTCTACATTTTTTCTCATCTCTCTGCCCCAAGTTCCTGGCAGTGCCCTGCTATGTAACAGGATGAGCCATCTCTTTTGCCACATGACTGGCTCACCCTTCTCTCAGGGTCATTGGCCTCTTCACTTGTTGTATTATCAACATGACACACATTTTTTTTTCCACTTCCTGCTGTTTATTGCTGGACATTGGTTTGCTCGGAACCAGTGAATCATGAAGCCAGCAATAAAAGTCATGAAGCCAAGAGGCTCAAATCTCATGGCACTTGTAGCTTTTCTGAGTGAGGGGAGATGTGAGTTTTTCCCTTCCCTTGAAATGAAATTGCTGCCTATGCTGGAGGGCAGTGGGATCAGCAAAGTACACCTGGAAGTCCAAGGTGCAGAGGTCTACAGCACTGCAACATATTCCAGTTAACAATATTGTAAGCGAGCTGTTAGAAATGGAAAAGGGAGGAATGGCCACTTCTTACCTACATTTTGAAACAGAATAAATATTAGATCCTTCACCTCTATTCAAAAGTCTAAGCGCAATATTCAAAAAGCATACACACTACATAACACATTGGGTGGGGAAAAAAAACAAACAAAACAATAAACCAAGAACACCAAACAAACTAGTAGCAGGTCTGGTAGCAAACCCACCTCCTTCCCACTTTCCAGTCCAATAAAACATTTTGGTACAACTTGCCCCCACCAAATTCTTTTTCATTTCCGAGTGTTTTAAAGTTCCTAATGTTTCCCTGGAACTAGAGCTGGCTGCTCTGCCATGGTGAAAGCCATCCTTGCAACATGCCTGAAAATCTTTGCCTTTGCCATGTTACAGCTGACATCAGATTTACTGCAGCTGCAGCAATGCTGCATATAAATCTGCTATTTGGTGGCTGCAGACTTTGCCCAGATCCCCTTAGACAACAGGAAGTCTTACACTGGCCTGACAGTTTGCTTCAGCAGCCATTTCTTCAGGGCATGGTATTAATATATTCATTGTTAGTCAAATACCACACCAGCCAGAGCACTCCAGCAGGAAAGATCCTCTCCCATAAAACCACAAGCCTGAGTCAAAGATGGAAAAGCCTCGTGTGCCCATAGGAACTGCACTTTTGGAAAGCCTAACCCATCTCAACAGACTTAAAAAACACCACAGGGCTAAGAGTAGAAAACTCAGAAAAACAGACTGTGTTCTATAACCTGCTGCTCTCGGCCTCCTCCAAGCACAATGCTTTTAAGAAAGGAAAAGAAAACAGCTGAGCAATGGATTTTACTCCTGTTATTAACAGTGAATGGAAGATTGCTTCCCTGATAGTATGACAGGTGAATCAATGGCAACATCTGGCTGCTTGCCAGCTCCAGTGGTGAGCACTGGGGAGCACTGGGAAGCAGAGATTTCCCAACCCCTGCAGATACCATCTTACAACCTGAGGCATACAATTTGATTACTCTTATCTGAACTCATATGTTATTTGTATCAAGAGTTGCCTGGATGCAAAAACCACCTTGATGACTTCCCATAATGCTGGATTCCACTGAGCTTGTGATTCTGAGGAGGCATTGCAAGTTCCTTAGCAATGCGAAGAAAAATTTGTCAGCCCAAACGTGAACACATAGTCCTACTTTGACATGACTTGATTACTTTTCCACAAAAACTTTTTGTGAATGAGACAAATCCTGATGCTCAGCCTTTCACCAGGACCCTTGCAGTATTAACCTTTTCTTGGAGCCATGTTGCTATGTAAACATAGCAGCCATCAATGCTGCATAGAGGGTCACTTAACAAAAAGATTCTGAAGTCTCAAACACCAGAATGCAAATGAAGGTTTTTATTCATTTATTCAAGCTACTATTTTTAAAAAAGATATTCCAAGGCTAGAAAAGTGCTGACCTACCTATGATTTGCTAGACCCCTGAAACAGGCAGCATGTGAGAAGTCTGGAAAACACGGGAAATAGAAAAAAATCTAGGGCTCCAGAAGGCAATAGTATGAGGCTTGACCACAAAGATGACCAGAAAGCTGAACACAAATCCAAATTCACATTGAAAACAGTAAGAATTCAGGTTCCCTTAAGGGGAAGAGGTAGATACCAGTGAAGAGGTACAGCAGTAACATCTCAACCAGCAGAGCAAAAGTTACCTACTTTTCATAATATAGAAAAAACAAACACGTGATAAGCAAGAACAGAGATTAGCGAGAGCAGAATTAGACTTCCCAAGAGCTGCTTTTACTAGACAGACACTGCACAAAACACAGATATTGAAAACCCATTTCCTGTTGGTTGTCTCAGGTTAGATAGCACTGCTGTGGATTAAAACAAAAACAAAGCTCCCAAGTCTCTGTCCACATCACCTCCCACATTTCTCCATTTCCGGGACTCTTACAGGCAAAAAAACAGAACTCTTGCTAGATCCACAACTTTCAGCACAGTGTTTTTGTAACCCTCTTCTTGAAAACAGTTGATTAAATATTGCTGTCATAAATTCAACCTAGTAACAGCTGGGACAGATTTACAGGGGATGTGTTTTTTTTTTATGACTATCTATTATTCATGGTGTGTTAGCCCTTACAATGTGTTTAGCCAAGGGAAAAAAAAAAAAGATAAGATATCTTCTGGTTGATTATTGACAGATATTTGGCAGCTTGTGTCTCTGGAACTGCCTGGTCACAAATAAAATAAATCCAGCCTCCAGAAGCACTGATTCAATAACTTGACTATGTTAGGCTGGAAAATGATATGAACTGAAGAGGACGGGGGCAATCATTAGCAAAACCACTGTATTTTTATCTCTTAAAACTCAGGCAAAACTTTGTCAGAGGAGCTGAGCTGTCAGCCCTGGAGCCCTGTAGTAAATATTCCCCCAGAAACAGCTGTAGCAAGAGCCAACCTGAGCCTTCCTCCTCAGGAAAGCAGTGTCTGCTGTGGAGGTACCAATATAATGTGCAAGAGGATTTCGGGTGACAAGGGGGTATCCCAGGAGCTATGTCAGGTATCCTGGTAGGACATGGACAAAGAGTCAATCTTGCCTCAGTCCAAAGAACACCACTGCTGCCCTGTGAGCTACATGGGCATGTTCAGCTGACTGTAGACAAAACAGATCAGCGGTTGGCGTGATTTACACCAAGCCAGACTTCAGGAGACATGGATATCAACTGCAAAGCCACCAGAGAGACCAAAAGTCAAGACTCAGCCACAGGCTGTTCAACATTCTGGTGTCCCCAGAGACATCACTTTTCTTTCTAAGCAAGCCAGAAGACTCCAAGACTTGACACTGAACTGTGTTTCTATTCAGCAGCTGAAGACTGGTTTCTCCATAAGTTTTGTCTTCTGAGCTTTCCTAGATTTGAATGGGAAGCAGCTATGAGGAGCAGGGGCAACTGCCAGTGGCATTCCTGACACCAGCTTATCTGGCCAGTACCAAACCTTAAAAGGGAGTGACAGGGATGAATTAGGTCACTCACTTCATTCACACAAATGGAGTTGATATGCAAGCACTATCCACAGGTTTTTACCTTGCCTCTATCCTACAGAGTTCAGATGGTGCTCAGGAATGACCCCTCTCTCACAATTTAAGCATCTGTATGTATGATCCTAGAACTGTGTGCAGGTACTGTATCTTTCAGAGGCTGAGTTCCCCAAAAGATGAAAGCTTGGGGAGAAACCTGCAGAAATATGGTGTCTCGAGCAGAGGTAACAACACCACAAAAGACAGTCTTCAACCCCCTTGAATGCCCTGCAACTACAGCAACCAAATTCTCTCTCAGGACACTTTCACCCCCTCACTCTCACAACGAACAAAAACGCTGCTGAGCACATCCCAGCAGCTCAATACAAAGCTTTCACTGGAATTTGACTGTCCAGACTCTCTGCCTGTGCACACCAACATCTCCCCTCACTTTGGTGTCCTCCCGTCCAAGCCATCACTGCTCATGTGGGTATATAAGCACCAAGACAAACTTTACAGAAGTCACTTCTTTAAAAACAAGTAATTTGTATTCTGCTCTGAGCTGAGGATCTCTGCCAGCAACACAAGCAAAGACCTTTTTCGGTCAGCTGGGCAGGCTCCTTCTGCCGGGAATTACAGGAGCTGATTTCAAGCCTGGGTTTATTTCAATCCTGGTCAAGTCACTTAATTTCTCTGGAGTTTCTTTTCAGACTCGCTTGTCTGCTGTTGACTATTAGATAAAGATGAACCTAGGCCAATTAAATAACAGTTCTTTAATTAGCTTTTCCTTCTCAGCAGTCATGTGAAATACTGTTTGCTTGCACAGCAGAAATAGCAAGATCCAAGGTGAATGAGTTTTATTATTGATCTTGCACAGTTCATTTTGCTCACAATTTCCTCAATTACAAATAGCAAGACAATCAGAGACTGGAATCAGCTTCTCAGCAGAGCTTCCCTTCTGGTTATAACCTGAAGTGTTGTTTTAACTCTCATTCATCATCTGTTTGCTTTGCCTGTTGGCTAAGTACCTCACTCCACCCCTTCATATGACTTCTTCCTTTGGTTGACTCCATGCATGACTTGAATTCTAAACTGCAAGAGGTCACCTGACACACAGGTCAGTCAAATATTAACTCTGCAAGCACCCTGGTGTCACCAGGACGCCAGCTGCTCTTACATCCTGGCTCATGAGTCACCAAGTTAGGTCATCCCACCTAGAATGTTTGTGTGCTACACCTCTAACTGCTCTTACTGCTCCGTTAGCAGGAGCCATGTGCCTTTTGGAGAAAGAAAAGATAAACTGTTAGCTACACACTTATCATTCCAGTGAGCAAGTTCCTAAGTAGCCTCCTCTCACTGGTAGAGAAACCAGGAATCCCCCTCCTTAAATATTTAACAATGCCTCTGAAAGCCCAAATTGGTTTCTGTTTGTATGGCTTTACTAGGCATTAGCAAGGAAAGCTCACTACAGTCAGCACTACTGTCATCGTGGGAGCTGTTTGGCCTCCAGAGACGACCTCGGAGGAATGCTGGAGCTCAGGGCAGAGCTGGGTACCTGCCCATGCCTGCCTGGGAGAGCCCCTCACCACAGGTGAGAAGCTGACGCCAGGGCAGCCCCAGAAAGCACACGCCAGATCTGAGCGGAAGAGCTCTGACCATCAGCAAGCTGGTTAAATGAAATGAAGCTCAGACTGTGCATGGGAGGGAGAGACTCATCTTCACTCCTGCTAAGGCCTTCTGAAGGTGCTAATTGCTCTCTCTAGGAAACAGCATTCCCCAAACTCCAGTTATTTCAAAACGCACGAGGTTCAGCTCTGTTTTATCTCTGGTGGTGATACCAGTCGGGTGAAACTGCAGCAGGGAAAGGATAAAACCAGGGAAGGTCTTGTGTTGTGTGATGGAGGCAGTGACGCATATCAAACAGAGAACTTCAAAAGCTCTTATCCAGCTCAGAGCTGGGTGATGATGTGTCTCCTCAGAGAAAGACGATAGCCTTGAGAGACAAAGGGCCCCCTGAGAGCCAGGAATGCACCGCACCTCCCTCCTGCCTTCATTAAAGCTTTGGGCCAGTTCCCAAAGAGCTGTGTCTCAGCAATGAGGCTGCTGCCAGGGTGGTAGATAAGAGCACAGAAGAGCTGCATCTGCAAACCCTTCCCCACCACTCCCCCTCTATGGGCCTGCCTGTTGCACCAGCACATTAACCTTTTGTGCTTCCCTTCCTTAGTTTTTTCTTTTTATGTATGTCTACTACCATCACTAGAGCCCACGGGTACAGAGGCTGCACCAAAGCACAGCAGTTTCATTCCAGGCCTCGGAAACCATTCAGAAAGCACCACTGTGCCAGTCTCAGCCTTGGTTTCATCCGGGTTATGCAAACCCAATGACCGCAGCTTGCAGGGAAGTCACAGGTGCCCCAAAGGTACCAAGTCAGCTTCAGGCAAAGGCCTGTGAAATAATAACACAGGATTCAATTCAGACAAGAAGGAAGGAGATGTTCTAGACCCCACCAGAGCCCTGGGCAGGACCTGGGCAGGTAAGCCGCTCTACTCATCCTGTAATTCACCTGGGAGAGAACTTCCTTTGTTTCCCATTGCACAATTTCACTGCCACATCTTCCAGCACTTTAACCCATGCCTCAGATAACCTTCCCTTTTAAAAGCATCAGAATTTTAAAGTAATCTGTCAATTTGTCTGTATTGATATCACAACTAAGGAGCTTTTAAAATTGTGATTTGGCCTGGAATGGGGACAGGATAGCAAAGAGTCATACAGTAAGAGGGGAGAAAATAAAAAAACACCTTTATCTTGCACAGCTTTTCCATGGCAAATCTGTGATATCATTTTCTATTGCTGAATCCTCTGCAGCCCAGGTTAGGAAGGGCACACACAAGCAAAATCCTAGGTGACAAGTTTTGAACTTCAGTTTGCATCAGCACAGAGCAGATTACAGAGAAGGCATGCTGTGATGTCTGTGCCAGGTCACACTCTAATCACTCTCTCACCAGGGCTTACTTCTCTCTCAATCACACACAGAGGTGTCATAGAAGACTCCAGCACTGCTGGCAGACAACACACAGGCACAAATTTTGGGATCTGGCAAAGCCTCATGCAGATATGGTGCATTCCCATCCCAGTTCCCAACTCTGACACCCAGCTAACATCATCCTTCAGCAACTTCAGGCTTTGTTCTCTTCTGTGACTGGAGACTTCCTCTCCTTGCAAGGCAGCAGCTTTGTAAAAACTCAAATCACTAAACTAAACCGTGTAACAGGGACTGGTGATATTCTGATGCCTCAGGGACCACAGTGCTTGTGACTTTTGCTTTCCTGCCTGAGCCAGAGCTGCTGACAGACTCAGGGCAGTTCTGCATTTGAAGGACTTAAATGGAAATAGGGCAGGTTTAGATTAGATGTTAGGAAGAAATTCTTCCCTGTGGAAGTGTTGAGGCACAGGCATAAGTTTTCCAGAGAAGCTGTGGTTGCCCCATCCCTGAAAGTGTTCAAGGCCACGTTGGACAGGGCAACCTGGCTCAGTGGAAGGTGTCCCTGTCTATGGCACGGGAATTGGAACAAAATGATCTTAAAGGTTCTTTTTAACCCAAACCATTCTACGACTCTGATCTCCAAGTATAGCTAGAGGAGGCACCTTTCTCATCTCCCTAAATTTTGAAGGTAGTATTTCAAAGCAATCTCCCCTCCTTAGAAGGGAACTGCTGCTCTACCAGATACAGCTGCCATACACCTGGCAAGCACAGCCTGCAGAGGTGCCAGTACTAAGCTAGTGGTAATTAACATTATTAGACAGGTCACACTTTTGATGCACTCTATGACAGGCAGAGAAGGATAACCACCTAAAGTCTAGGTGATTTGGGACTTATAAGGAGCCATCCTAAGAAGGCCAGCTGCATAAGGTAACTCTGGATGCCAAGTTTTACATGAAAAGGAGACCAACTATTCTCTATGGGGGTACCTACAAGCCCTTTCTATTAAATGCTTCATTAGTGTCTTGCAGAGAGAGTTCTGGGCACTCAGGCAGTAAAACCTAAGAAATGCACCCTGCTGGCAGGTGGAATTTCTGGCCAGAATCTGCTCTCTTTGCATTTGCTTCCAAACTTGAAGCTGTGCCCTAAAGAAACCACAAAGCAATCATTCTTCAAAGCGATCCTTAACAGGGGGATGGGATTGGTTTGACTTTCCTTGTTGCTTTCCAAAGTCCCAGAAAAGAGAGGATATTATTTGTCTATGAAAATCTCATATGCAGAGTTACATCTGCAGAAAATAATAAAGAAAGCATTGATGATAGAAAAGCCAAGAAATAGCTCCAAGAACTGTGTGTTCATGGAAAAACTACTATTTTTCTTGACTGTAAACATATTTAGGGAATATGAAAATGCAAAGAATCAAGTTACGTTACGTATTTGTGATTGCCCAGCTTATTTTACACACATGCACCTCTTGGCCTTTGAAGTTACAGCTCAAATTCTGTAGTGCTCTCAAAAAACCCGTGAAACTTCCAAGTCTGAAAAAAACCTGACTCTCATCCTCGTACCCAATTGAAACCCTTGACAAGATTTTCTGATCAGTTACTACAGCAGCTCAAAATTAAGATAGAAGCAACTGAGTAGTTTTGATGGAAGCTGACAAGCTGACATAAGAATAGACTGGTGAGTGGGTTCTTAAAATTTAAGTCTGAGGATTTCTTTGGATCCAAAATGAAAGCAAAAATGCTACAGTTGTAAAATCCCATAAGATGTTTTGAAGTTAATTGAAGAGATCCTTAAAAGACAAAGACCGAGTTTCTCAGAATCTCAGTTTCTATCCCTTTCTGATGGTAGCAGTCCTGTGTATGATAATTGAGGAAAAGTGGATTCCAGTTCTTCAAGTCAATGCCCACAGCAGAAAAACATGCTGCAAATCATGGACACACTAAAGCACTGAGGAATCCAACAGCGAGTCCACAACAATAACTTTTGTAAATCCATTTTACATATTTTGAACAAAAAGCAGAAATTAAACCAGTGTGAACTATTAGTGAAAATCAGCAGAGAAGGGGAAGGGTTGTAAAGTCTCCATACAAGCCTTATAGCGTTACATAGGACACAATGTGATGGATCCTATTCATCAAAGGAACTCCTCAGAGGAACACCCTCATATAAGAGGCAGCACATAAAATGCACCAGTGGAACATAGCATCATTTATATTCTGCTCAAAGGAACAAATGTTCAGCCAGAGGAGTATTCAAGCAAAGTAAATGGCTACCAAGACACAAGTTACCTTCAGATTCACCTATGGGATTTTTTGTTGTTGTCTGTCACTGCTTTGTTTTTAAATATTCTGCTAAAAATTGTTTACTTACATTGCAACCTCTTCATATTTGGCATTTCTGCTGACACAAACAGGGAAATGAAGAAGAAAGGGCTTTGCTAGTAGAGAATAGGGAAAGGATGCAGGTCTGATTACTGGCTATCCTACAGGATCCCTTTTCAGGGCAAATCAGATTGGTAGGGATTTTTTAAATGCTCCACATTTCAGAAATAGATCAATGACCAAATTAAAACCATTTTGCCAGCAATGTGAAATCATTATTTACTATTTATAGGAACAGTACATCTCACCATACATCAGTCCCCAAACTGCATCTCACCTACGCTGCCTTCTTGTGGGGGCTTTAGGAGCACCCTTGGCATCAAGTAGATCATTTTACCAGTACTACACACTGATTTGAATCAATTTCCCTGAAGATTATGACTTCAAAACTCATAAAGCCATTGCACTCCCTGATACAAGAGTTTCTGCAAACTTATGTAGACCAAGAGGGGAGGCATTATTACTTTTTTTCTCTTCACAAACATCCCTAGAAGGCAAAAGTGCATTCTTCCACCTCTGTGCAAGGCCAAAAACCAAACAGGCACTGACAAGATAGGAAGATGGTTCAAGTGCAACTTTTGTTCCTACTGTGGAGAACCTAAAAAGTGCAATAAAACTGTCAGACGTCTCAAAAGGAGAAAAAATATACCCCCAATCAAGGAGGCAATACAGCTGAACATGAAAGTCAGAAATCACCACTCACCTACAGCAAAGCAACTCATCACCTGATGGACAAGGCAAAGAAATCTAAAGAAGGAGCAATGAATGCTCTTCACAACAGCAACACACATGGCAACAGACTTGGGGAGACAGCACAGCTTATTTCCCATCACACCCCACATGACAGATCTTATATTAATCTTCTCCCTTTAGAAAAGGAGATGGAAAGGTGCACTGTCACTCCAATACAGAATTAGAGAGGATGAAGCTCAGCTTCAGACTCTCCTGCTCTCTCCACCCCATCTCCTTCACCTGACTTTAAGATGTCTGCTAAGTGCAAGTGTCACATATGCACAGGCTTTTGCTCCAGCCACTTCAGCCAGATGACATTCCTGCTGCCTGTAGCTCTGGACCTGTGGCAGTATTTGCTTGGAGAAGCTTTTAAGGTATTCCCTGCTTCACAGTCCTATTTACCTTATATTCTCTGTGTTTTGACATGAGCCCCAGTTCCTGACTTGTGCACACAACTGGCTCCTTTGAGCCGTGGTGCATTTAGAGTGATCATTTCATGCTTTCTCAGGGTGTTAGTTTAGCAAACATGGTGTGTTTGTCATTTAGCCACAGCACAGATCACAGCACACTGCTCACACTCTTTCCTTTCAGATGGGGAGATGCAAGGCTTGCCAGGCAGCCAAAAGACAGTGCTGAGCCACAGGGACAGGCTGCACCCCAGTCCCTTTGCAATGCTGGAGACGCTCCCTTTGGAATGTCTGAAAAATGCTTTTAGCTCCATCACACAATAAAACAAGAACCACTTTAATACTAAGAACTGTACTGAAGAAGGTGGATAGTGAGTCGGATGGGATGCCCTCCCACAACAATTTGTGAGGTTTTAAATATCCCAGTTCAGAGAAACTAAAAAGGAAAAAAAAAACAAACCCTCACAATTTCTCCAGAAATAAGAACACTGGGGGAGGAAAAGAGGAAGAGAACATTTTGTTTCAATTCATTTTCAGGAATTTCATTTCAGTTCCAACATTTTTTTTAACCTTCAATTAATGCTAGCTATCAAAATGAAGCAGCATTTGGACCTAAAAACATTGAAACTTTGCCATTTAGAAAAGGTCAAACAGTTTTCAAAACATTTTTGTCCGATATTTTTCAGCAACTAAAATTCATCAAAACCAACATTTTCCCATGAAATTGTTCTGTCTCAGACAATTGGCATTTTATGAGACACTCAGATGCTTCTCAGGGGATCTCCTTGCCAGGCCAAGGGGCTGTTCCTTCCCTTTTGCCATCAGCTGCCCCCTTCAGCAGGCAGCCCATGCTGTGCTGCCAGACCCTGCAAGTCACCCAGACCTCAAGTTAGAAGATCAAGTCAATCAAAGTCAGACTCCAGGTCCAGATACTCACTTGGTCAGAGTTCATTACACATCTTCCACCTCGTTTCATTTGTGCATTTTGTATGTCCGTTTCATTACCCAAAAACCAGTTACTAGGCAAAGGAATAAAGAGAGGTCTCTCCTTATCTTTGAGATACCCTTACTGTTACTACAGTGTCAAGTGTGTTTTCCTTCAGCTAAGATCCAAATCTATCCCACCTGGCTCAAGCTGATACATACAATAATGAACCCTGTGCAGAATTACTTGACTGGAACAACCACTGATATAAAACTGTGGCTGGCTTTTCCCACCTTTTTGGTAAAATGTCATCCAAAGGCTGTCTTCTACTAACCTACCAAAAGTTATCCCTCTTGAGACCCCACGTTTTACTGTGCAGTAAGGACATGCTCCAAGAGAGTGTGCTCATTTGTCACCTGGGCCTCAACAGCTACCCTGAGGAGCAAAGATTACGTGGCACCTGTTCCTGCTGCCCCTGAACATGCCATAAGCCCAAAAACCTGCAAATCCCAGAGACCTTCTTATTCTTGGATGGGATTGAACGACAAATGACTGCACACAGGGAAGCTGCACAGCAAGGGCTCCCCAGGAGGATGGTGTGATGTGCAACAGGGACAGCTTTCATTGCAGCTCCAGAAGGTACTTCCACGGGTTTGTGAGCAGAGCCTGGCACGCAGTTGCTTCTGCTATGACTCCATGCTATGCTGGAGCATGTCTGGCTCACATTCAGCGTCATCTTAGCAGAGGCAGACAAGCTCAGGTTTGTCTGTGCTCATCTGTGTAGACATGAGTAACATGCTGGGGCCAAAGTCAGAGTCTAGTCTGTAAACACTCTCCATCAGAGCAGTGCAAACCACATCAATTAAAGGAGAAGAGACTGAGGCCTTCATCAGGATCTAAGAGGG
>VYZS01018911.1:15657-34866 GCA_013400695.1 Neodrepanis coruscans | reverse complement strand
AAAAAAAAGAGTGTCATTCCCCAGCTCTGTAACCATAGCTCTTAAAACTGATTGCTTCAGTGTTAATTGCATTGCTATGACATCCAATGCATGTATCAGATGCAAAAGCAGCCTAGCTGGGTTATGTTAAAGAAAATCCTGGGAAGTCTGCAGTTATTGCACAGATTGGTGTGTTAGGAATGCAGCCTCTTTGTTCTTGCAAGAATCTTTTGACACAAAAAAAAAATCACACAAAATGTTCCCATTTCACAAACGAGTCCTCCTGGCATTTTCTATTCGTTCCTGTAAAATTACTGACAACTATACACATTTCTATAATATTACTTCAATCTGCATCACTAGGAAAACCTAAGAGCTTATTAAAGAGATTTATTCTTTCAGTCTTCAAGGTGTAAAGCAGTTTCTTACAAATGTGCTCCATCAGCTTGATGCATGTCTGTGGAAAGGGGGCTCTGGTTTAAAAGGGGTTTTAAGCAAAATGTGTTCACTGCATTCCCAAGGTGGTGAACAGGAGGCACCAGGGCAATTCCCATCAGCAGCATGTTTGCCATTTAATTCCTTAACAAATGCAGAGGCTTTAGAGACACCTTGTAACTCCACAGAAGCCTGGGTACTCAGCTCTGTAACTAGTGCCATGCCATCCATCTGCTGTTGTCGCTTTTGACCTGCACGTGCATCAATCCAGAAGCTGTATCTGATGGTGGCTAAGGCAGAGGGCTTTGGCTTTCATACTTTAGAAAAATAGTAAAATTATTTCTCATTGCTTAGATTTCTCAGGGGTTTTTTTCTATTTAATTTAAAGATAAAAGGGATGGGAACCCAAGTAGAGCCTGTACTTCCAAGCAAGGACAATAATTTCTCTTCCAGTAAGTGGAAGTCCCACTATATTGACAATGCTGCTAAGAAATTAGTGGGACTCAGCAGAAGGAATGTTAACAATATTTGTCCTGAAATGGCAGCTTGTTATGCAGAGGAGAAATACTGGTTTTGTGGAGTGGTTCTTCTGCTATCACAGAGAAAACAATTTAAAAACCCCAACATATATAGCTGCCAAGGATCTCTCAGCTTTTCAGAATTAAATTAATTTTTTACATTTTTTCCTTTTTATTTGAAATCTAGAATGCATTCGGTATTGGCAATCTGTGGGAGAGCTGAAGTCAGTAATTTAGTAGGCTGTAAAATGCATTGTAGCTGGAGATGCTGATTGTGGAAAGGCTCCAGTACTCAGTCACTAAGCAAAAGCAGTGACTGCAGGCAGTTTGCAAGTGTGTTGTGTAATGGTGGCCTGAAACATGCTCCAGCATCTATCTAGGACCTGTGAATCTTAGCAGGTTGGAAATTTGTATCAGCAGCATGCCCAGGGCAGCCAGTTCAGGCTGCATGTGCTGCACAGTGGCTGGTGCTTCTGACAGGGATGAGCTAAAAATGTCTTCCCATTACTAAATGGTTTAACTTTTTTTTTAAATCAAGGTCTTAAAGCAGAACTAGGTTATCTTGACTGTGTTGCCACCTAGAAATTTTATCTTTGCAAACAGTTTGTCTTCTAGTCTGTGTTACCTATCACCACAGGCAGGAGGAAGACTATGGCTCCTGCCATCACTGCCACCTCAGCCCAGTTCTTCCTCTCCTTAAGAAGCTTTTGGAGCTGTTCCAGACAACAGCCCTCAACTTGGAGGAATCTCAAGGGAAGGGTGGGCTTTTGTACATACCACATAAATCTCTTTGTCAGCTCTGTGTCTGGACTCAATTTTCCCTAAAAGTGGCTGCAAGTACATTCATGTGTATTTGTGTATAAGTGTGTGTACAGGCATAGGTGCTTTTAAATCCTGTTCTTAACTGTTTGCTAGGTTTGCTAGTCAGGTGGGTACTGTAGCTCAGAAGGCAGGGTCCATAGTGAATGATTCCAGATCAAGTGGATCATCAGCTGGGAGGCAAAATCATCTCGGCCTCATGCTTTTGTGATCTCCAGATCCTGCTCTGACATTATGGCATTGCAGGAGCAAGTGGTAAATTATCAATAGATGAAACTCTCCTGGATGTCTCCTGAGCCTACTGAGCCCAGTGGTGGTGTGGAGAGAAGGAACAGCAGGGTCTGGGGAATACTTTCACCTTAAGTCTTCCCAGCCCTAACAATAGAGACAGTATTTTTAAAAGAAACACCTTGTCTCTGTGTTAAAAAGCAAACTCTGCTCTGTTTGAGTCTCTTTTCTGGGCATGCAGAACTGTAACGTGAGGAAGCTCAGCCTGGGAAATAGACTGACTTGAGCTCTTTCCAAATAACGCAGGGAAAGCTGGTAGCGGCAACATGACACTGTCAACAAATTGACAATTCACATTCCCTCATGTGGTGTCAAACAGACACTGCTGCACTTCCCTGTACTTGGTCCAAACGGGTCCCGCTGGGCTGCGGCAGCAGAGAGGAGTTTCACGACCGGAAAAGCCGGCAATCACAGGGCAGCTGCCAGCTCCAGCAAATGGCACGGACACTGAGAAGGGTTTCTGTTTGCTCAGCTCATGGGGTCTTAGCAAAATATTAGTAGAACCTATAAAATGGCATCATCTCTAACCGCTTCAGCAACCCCTTGCGAATGCAGCAGACCTGTTCGGAGAGGGAATTGCAGAATGTTGTTGCATGGGTCCTTGCTCTGCTCCTCCCCAAAGCTTTGATACAGAAAGGTGATCTTTTTGGTTACGGTAGCCTTGGAAAAGGGCTGTATTTGGGGCTTGTAGAGCCACAGTGGGGAGGTAAATCTGTCTCCTCTGGTGAAATGGGCAGAGCAGAACCAGAGCTGGGAATAAAAATGTGTCTCCCACCTTATTGCTAGAGCCTTTCCCCACCTTTCTGAAGGATGTTGAGCTTTGCAGTGTTCACAGAAATATCTCCAAATTCAGGAGCTGCCCATATATTTTTTGAGTAATATGAGTGTGCCTTGGCCATATAACTCATATGAGCAGGTAGAGCTCTCACATGCTGTTGCAGTTAAGAATGAAGATGGTTTGAAAGTGTCACACCTAAAGGCGAGAGAATGCCTCACCTGCGGGCTCTTAGTGTGACTCTGAGGCTCCTTTGACCCCAGTGCACAGGGCAGGCTGTCCAGGGGATTTGGAGTGATTACAGCCACTTTTATGAGTCACTGCCATGGAGGTACAATTGGCTACTGAAATGGTCAGTCTAATTTTCCAGTTTTTCAAAGTTAGAGTAGTACCTCGCAGGTACCCATCTGATGTAGAGACTGCTCTTTGCTTCTGAAAGCCAGGCCAAATGTAGAAATCTAATTCAATATTTCAGTTGTTAAAAAGCTTAGCTTTTACTTCTCTGCTCAGAAACAAATTTCTACCATTACAGCTGTATTCATCATACCCTTTCCCATTTGTTTTCTGCCAATGCCTAACCCGAGGAGTCTGACAGAGGAAGTGAAACACAAGAGCAGTCACCAGTGGTGATGATCTGTCCCCAAAGCCTGATTCAGTGAATTGAACTCATCCATTCAGAGAACAGAAACATTCAATAAGACATGTGGGCCCATCTTTTAAGGTATTTAGGTCCTTAACCATTAATGTTTCCTGTGTCTGCTAGGTGTTCAGGCACTTTCAAAAGCAGGATTTGCCTGGTCCATGAAAAACTGCTTGCTCTGGAACATTCAAGCAAACTTGCATGGAAAAGCTTACCTCTGCACTTACATTGTGATCAATGATGTGGGTTAGGATTAATTTCAACTAATTTTGGCCATAGAAAATCAAATGTCCCATCTAAGCTACTCTCTTGGGCTATCTCTAGAGCAAAGGAGAGCAGGGTCTCTAGAGGGTGAATCAATCCACCCAATTTCACCATCTGTCTTTGGGATTGGGTGACTTCTCTTCCTTGCTGACTTAACTGTACGAAAACCTAGGAAAGTAGTTTAGGATAAACACTTTTAGGCGACTGAAGTAAGGTGAAATAAATTCCTCTCACTCTGAGCACTTTTAGGTAATGAATAATTTCAGGATATTTTAATTTGCTTGCAGACACTTCAAGAACAGAAAATGAGGTAAAATTAGTCATGTGGTTAATTCATTATGTATAATTCCCCTAGCTAGAATCAGGGCAGAAGCCAGCCCGATAAGTCTAACCTCATGACTCCCATTGACATTTCTACAATTTGAAGAAAGCAGACAACTCCCCCAAATTGCCTTTTCACCTAGTCCCATGAACCAATTTCAAGTCCAAGACTAAAAATGCTGAGCTTGTATGAAGGTTTGAACCAGAACTTTTGCTGTTTATAGCAATGCAGGCAACCTTACTGTTAATGAACATTGTGAAATATTCAGAAAAGTGCATCAGGACCTGTCTCAAAGTGCACACACTCCCATCTGAAAACCCATCTCTCCAGAAGGATAGGCTTGTTATAAGACTTGTGCATATTTCTAAATGGTGTTGAAATAAGAGGGAATCTTATCAAGAGAAAGTGAAAGATGAGGCAAAAATCTTTTAATGCCAAGCCAACTTCAACTTTTAAGAGATGAGTAACCATTCTGCTTGTTTTGGGAGGTGAATGTTACTCAAAAAAAATTTGCATATGTATACAGTAATTGCCTACAAAATGTGCTTGCTGGACTTGTACCACACAACAGCACCTATTAGTTTCTTGGAGCTATTGGTAGAGCTGTTTCCTCCCCACTCTACCTCTTTTCCTTGTACAGGGCGTTTGGAGATCTGGCTGCAGAAGCTGTGAATGACCTTCACTCTTGCTGTGTACTGTACTACAGTCCCTGGTCCAGACATGTCCCAAATGCAGAGCTGGATATTCAGATGAGCTATTGGTCTTCCCTAATTCTGGATGGATCCCTCAGAGGGCAGCTGGGAACCTCCTGCCCGTGCTATTGTATCCTGTGGCACTGGTGAACCTTCTGTGTGTAGCCAGTAGTAGTCTTACAGGGTACATAAAAATACACCACAAAACCTCTCCTGGTTTTGAACCTGTGTGTCTTCGTTGATGAAGCACCCCCTTGGTCCCTGACCTGAGGTCAATGACTTTAAAGGACATTAACTAGCATTGACTGAGAGATTTGCTAAAGGTCAAGGCTTGAATAATTCAAGCCCCATAAAGATTTCACTAAAGTCAAGGCCCTCTGGGCAAGTACCTAGTTCACGTGGGCAGCGTGTCCATGTGTCCCTGAAAAATGGGGATGGTTCTGCTTGCACAAGTCATCTGGGGAGGCTTGTATGGAAGCAGTATATCTCTATAATCATGCATGAGGATTCTACAATGAAGTGAGATGGCCAAAGAGCGAGAGAGAAGGAGAGTTTGTTTTGTTTGCAGAACCTGTGTGCACTTTTTACATTCAACTTCTCTAGCTGTTTGATGTCTGCAGTTTGCACAGGCGTCCCACCTCTGCTGAGCATCCTTTGGTTGCTCAGCACAATGGAGCTAACAGCAAAATAGCCAAGCTGCATCTTCCTTTTTGTTGTTAACCCTAACCCTAAAGCAACTCCAGGATGCAGGACATGCTGTTATTTCTGGTCCCAGCAAAAACACATCCCTAAAGTGCAACAGGATAATTTCATAGTCAGTGTTTAACTTGTATTCAGAGCATGTCTTAATGGATGGCATGTTCTGCCTGGTGTCACCCTGTTCCTTTGAAAGGAGCACAGCAATGACTGGAGGGTGTATTTTGAGCTCTATACTAATGGTTTAACTGAAAATAGCATTGAGATGGAGCATATGTGCCTCAGAAGAGCCTGTTATTTCATCCCCTTCAGAAAAGACTGTTGACTTCAGGAAGTTATAGGCCAGGACTTAAACACCCAACAGATTTGAAAAACACCAAAACCACCCTACATTATCATATAAGTAAGTCCCAGCTGGGGCTCCAGTGATGGGTTACTTCTCTCCCGGTGGTGCTGAGTCCTAGGATCATTTTGGAGTTCAGTTAATGCCAAATGGATTTCTGCACAGACAGAAAAATGGTGGAGGTCCTGGAGCAGGGCAGACAAAAAGGATGCTGCCTTCCCAAACTGGTAGATCTTCACAGGAGCCTGTGCCTGCTCCAGAGGTTTCGGGGAAAAAAAAGGAGAAAGAAGTGCTGGTTAGGTTAGGACACAGACAGAGGTGAATGAGTTCTTGCCTAATTAGGTGCCAAAGTGAAATGTCAAGACTTTACCTTTTTTTGGTGGATGTGTCTGAGAAGCAGCTTTTCTCTGTCCACATGAGGCTTTGTAGGTTCACTGTATGGTACAAGTTCAGTCCCACTAATGCATGGAAATAGACCTACAGACTTCAATGAGACTATCCATATGAGTAAGAGCTACTTAGATGAGTAATTGTTAGCAGTCTTTGTGTCTCTGTTATTTTAACTTTGAGTAATTCAGGAATTACTGTAGATGTATCCATATGATGACAGTTGTTTCAATGTTTTTATTCAAAGCTCTTCCAAAAAACAGGTGATGCTATCTAAAAAGGGCATTTTATAAGTGAACCAGACAGTCATTTGAAATTGGGTTTCCTTTGTTTGCTGTTAATAACAAAAGCGTATCTCTTTATTTGAAATTTCTCCCTTTTTTTTAACTCTGCTGGAGCATAGAAAGGATTCACAGGGCTTTGTGCAGGGCTGGGGCCAGAGCTAGCTCCAGCACCAGCTGGTCATAAAGCTACAAATGTGGATCTATACACTTTAAAAATCAAGAGAATTGCCTAGACAATCATTGAAATGGCTTTTGGTTAAGTTCCATGTAAAAAAAAAATATTTTGCAAGTTTGACCTGGTGTTATAGGGACTTTTTTTTTCAATTCTTTTAAGAGTAATCCCAGTTTACCTTTTCTTCTTTTCTTTCTTTTTTTTTTTCCCCCTTCAGGTTCAACCCCTTTTATCACACTAAAGTGCCAATCAATATTGTGAGATAGATGTTACATCTTAGGTTTTTATAACATTACTTGTCCCAGAAGGGATACTGTATCTTTAAGGAAATGGACCCGATATCCTGTTTCTGAAGGATTAAAACACTTTAAAGAGACAGAAGAGGCTGTAAACCCCTATCATATTCTTATTCTCTCTTCATTATCTTGTCCAGTATCTATCCCTGCTGAGTAAATCTGGTTGTGTGTTTCTCCAAAGTGGTCATAAGAAGAAATTTATTTACTTCTCTTTGCACTGGAGGGGCATTACTGGGTTTCAAGGCTCTCCGAAGTAATAAAGATTTTGCAGTGTGTGCAGAAGGAGCAGAAATTCAGAACTTCTTTTCCCCCTCTGAGGTCGTTTGGCCAGCCTAAAGGGGAGACACTTCTCATTTTCTGACAGGCTTTATTTCCGTAAGATTTTCCAATTAGCAGGAAAAGGTCACACTAATGTTAGTGCTGTGTGGAGGAAGGGGGATCCTACTATGCAAACAGAGATCTCCTTGAAAGGACAATATAAAAATACTGTATTTTCCTTCATTTCTTCATTAAAGCTGGGAGGGGAGGGGTGTGGAAGTGGGCATGCCAGAGCCTGTGTGTGTTTGCCGGAGAGGGGAGGGAGGGCTCCCTCTGGCCTGGGATCAGCACTTTCACTCACTTTCTGGACCTCGCTTTTCTCTGGAACAGCAAATTGCATTCACCCTCTTGTCTGTATGTTTGTCCACCTGGGTGGAAAACAGGCAGCCCGATAGATTTCCACCCTGCCAGTGCTCTGTGAGAGGGAGCCACCGGGGCGAGGAGCAAGGAGACGACACGCACAATTTGCCTCTTGCTCCCGATCAGTTCGGAGGAGGAATTGGGGGTGGGGTTTATTTTGGATGGTTGGTTTGGGAATATTTAATCAAACTGAGCTGAAAACAAACAACGCTGACTGCAAGCTTTCACCCCTCCCCGCTCTTTTAGCCCTGCTAGAAGCATCTCTCTGTAGCTTTCCTGGTAGCTTTTGTTTTTCACACCGAGTGCGTGTGTGTCCCCACGCAAATGCATGCCAAAAGCACAAGAACTTTTTCCAATGAGGTGAAGAGCCGGGAGGTGTCAGGACTTGCTCACACTCAGCTTTCAAAGAAGCCTCACATTCTTCCTCCTCACAGGCAAGCATCTGTCTCTATTTTTATAGCCCGGGAACAGCCGTGGCCCTAACTTGTGCCCCTTTCTCCGCAGAGGGGCCGTAGCATTTAAATTTGGCTACGGGCATGAGGAGAGGCAGGTGCACAAGTCTGGAATCTCTCTGCAGGCGTTGAACTGGTCCAGCTCCTCCCCAGCATATTTCCTCCTTAAACACATAACTGGCTTTGCAGCCAGGGAGCTGGAAACCATCTCAGGAGTCAATTTGGACTTGAAGATGTTGTATTAGGGCAAATGGAGCAGAGTTCGGCTGCCTGCTGACACTCCTGGGCAGACAATTGTTGCTGTGAGTGGTTCATGGGAAATAGAAAATCTATTCATTTTGGACTGTAACTTGCCGAACAACACACATTCGTGTGCATGTGTGTGTGTATATATATATATATATATAGCCACCAGAGAATTATTTCACAGGAAATTAAATATTTGCAGCTCTCCCACACCATTTCATATCTTGCCAATTCCCATAACCCCCTTTTCAGATCACCAATCCCTGCTGGAGCCCAGAAACTGTCTATCATAACCAGAAGTTTATACACTGGGAAACATTTCTGCACCAAATCCTTCACTGGACTAAGCTGGCAGGATGCCACCAAAGTCAGAGCCATCACAGTGATTTACACCAGCTGCGGATCCAGCCCAGGGAAATGTGAACAACTCGGTGAGCTTTGTGCATTGGGGAGTTACACCGTGAGTCCCTGAGATAGTAAAAGCTAAAATATCCTGATCTCCCAAGGAGCTGATCTGAATAATATTTTTTCATCTGCATTAAGCAGTAAGCTTAGGCTGCACCATGGAAATCATCCCTTCTTTTTTGTTGAAAAGTGATGTTTTATCTTCCCTGAGTTTCCACTCTGACATTTAGACCAAATGACAATTAACTTTCCTTTCCCATTAATCAAAAGTAATTCTCTTTCTGACAGCGCTTGGCACTGGTATGTGTCTGGACATGTGTGTAACTCTGCAGTCCTTCCCACTGGAGGGACTCTCTCTTTTTGCAGGGGGACTGAGATCCTCCCCCGTGATATCCCTATGAGGAAAGCTACCGCGGGAGGGCACTTTGTGGATTTAGGTGAGACACTGACTCGTGGGGAGGCACTGGGGGCAGGACTTGAGCCGGATAGGAGCGTCGGGAAGGATGGTGGTTCCCCGGGAGCAGGGAAATCCAGCGCTGTTGGCTTTCAGTGAGCAGCTTGCACTCGCAGTGAAGCAGGGAGACAAAGCACGTTTCCCTTCGCTGCCTTCCCCTTTCCTAGTAGAGCTGGAGCACCCGGAGAGCCAGCAGAGCAGCTGTCAGGCATTTTACCCACCTGCACTTTCCCCTTGTTCGGGTACCTGCCGTGTCTCTCCTCCAGCCCTTTCCTCAAAGAAAAAAGAACCTTAGTCCTAATCACAGAAATCTGGGTAATAAATACCTCTTACTTGTGGTTTGCAGGGTCTGATGCTCCTCCAGATCCCCTGCAGAAACACAAGGTGATCTCTTGTTCATGCTGGAGCGGATGGCAGTGCTCCCATTTGCTCTAGTGGCACAGGATCAGACTTCATAGGGGATTTCTGCGGAACTATTTCAGTTGAGAGAAATAACCAGGGTCATACTTGGGTGAGAAAAAAAAATATTTGTTTCTTTTTGTTTAAATATGAAGCAGGAATGTGGCTTGATTTTTTTTTTTAAGTAGCTATGAAAGAAAACCCTCTTTTAATAATAACTGATTTTACTCAATGTCTGAGTGTATGATGCAGCAGTGAAACCAAGAAAATTGCATAAATACTTATTTTAACCTTAGAAATATAAATTAACTTTCATAATAGCCCTCAAAATAGCTATGTCTGCTTTAACATGGTTTGGAGAGGTGTTAGCTGATGCATAGGGATGCTCTATGAGTCACTAATTGAGTCAAGTGCAGAATCTCAAACCCTCATTACCAGAGTTGCCTGTAGGTCTGCTTGTGTCTTGAGGTAAACTGAGAACCTGCAAAAAATATGTAAAAGGGCTTGTGATCAGTGAAGATGAGATTTCTGTTCTGATTTCAATATTCCGTTCACATGCTGGAATTCATTCAGCAGTTCATAGTGGAGGTGCAAAGGTATCATGCTCCAAGTGGGAGGCATCTTCCAAAAATTTTTACATTCTCACTGATTCAATAGATCAGAAACTTAAACCCCAAAGGTGTTTGCTTAGGAATAGTTTCTTAGGGCCTGGCACCTAAATTTGATCTATATTTGCAAACTCATACTTATTTACCTTTCATGTACATTCGCTGTGTGCAGGCAACATTTGGTTTGCAGTGAAGTTCAGAAAAATAAGTGTTTGGTACATAGCTGGAATTTGTTGCATGGCTGTGGTGATTTGTGATAAGTGGCTGTGCTTTGGAGACAGATAAATTTAATAAACACTCAGGGGATATAAAATAAATTAATCCCTACTGTTTATAGGATAAAACATGGTGTTTAATAACATTAATGCTGTTGTACAGAGTAGTCAAGAGCATATCAACATTTTGTTTTTATCTAGACCATACAAACCCATGGATATTAGAAAGAACACATTTAGCACCAGATGTAGCTGTAGGGCGACCCCAAGCCAGAAAAACTGAATGCCATTCAGTCCTCTGGTGTCTGGATCTGGCAGTCAGTCCCTGGTGGAACTGGTGCCTTCCCAAGCTTTCAGGCGTGAGTTTGCATTTTTACTTTCCTGTACAAAATTCAGCTATTTGTAAAGCTTAAACCTTGGCGTGTCCACCTGCTCAGCAAGCACAGGCAACAACCTCCTGCACTCCCCTGCAGAGCATGGCCAGAACCCCATGCTGAGATAGCATCCGACTGAGGACTTGATGGGACTTTATTATTTAGCTGAGCTAGTGGTTAATAAAAACAAAGCCAGAGCAGATGTGGAAACCTGCTGGAGAAACTGGATCGTTTCAAAGATTCAGCAGCTTGTGGGACTGTGAGAATCCCTCTGCTGCAGGACCACCCCAAATCTTTTTCGTTGTGCGTAGGGCAGCTTCGAAAATGCATTTGACATCTTCAAGTCATTAAAGCCATGCAATGGTGCACTCTTTGCTTTTTAGTACAGTGAATGTTTTAAAGAATGGTTGGGTTTTTTTCAGGGAACATATGAAAACCAATGGAGGGTGCATGTGTAATAACATTTAAAAAATCAAGCAGATGACTCCTGCTGGATAATTCAGCACTGCTGGTACCACCTTGAGTACACAATATTGACAGCCACTTTACAAATAACTGAGTTATCTGAACCAACATAGGAAAAACCCAAATGCTGCTATTATGTTTTCTCTATAAGGACATTGATGTTGGTCTTTTTCTCATTATGCCTCTAAGAAAATTTATTTCTTGCTGTTATAGTACATGCAAACAAGCAGAGAGAGATTTGCATTGAGTTGGCATTACTTTTGTTAGGGCTGCCAAAAGTGGGGCTCTCTGCAAGTGATATGTTTCACATTGCAACATTCCTCTAAAATCTTGCAGAACTAAATAAATAATGGCACCATGGATGAAACTGGAGAAACTGAGCAATGCTCAAGCCAGGTGCACAGAATTTCTATCCAGGCTGCCAGATTTTCAACAAATTAAACTTTTCAGATCAAATTCTGTAGCCTTTATGAAATTTTGATGCTAATAAAGCTTTGAATGGAATGAAGTTTTTGTCTTAACAGAGTGCCAGGGACTTTATATATAACATCTCAGCCAACACCTGTCAAAACCAGTGGTGAGACTACTGCTGATTTTTATGATCACCAATGAGGCCAATCTTGAGACCTCTTTGTTCTCTGCTCCCTATTTGATCTGATTTCTCATTGCCTCCTCCCGTCAGTGCACGGGGCTTTGTCAGCCTGCAGCATGGAGCAGTGACCATGGTTTAAGGAAACTGTCTTCTGTTTCTGTTTGCCTTCTTGTGAATCTTGTCATTTATCCTTTAGTTATACAATTCTAACAGTTTACTTATAATTCTGTAAAGATAAATATAATTGCAGAGTTTGCTCATCAGCCTTACTTGCCACTAGAATACCTGACTGCAGATAAAACACCTGTGTGTATATATATCTCATAGTGAAATTTTAAGTCTTGCCTAATTTCTGACACCTGTTTAAATTTTTTTAATGAATGAGAATAGGCTCAGGAATATCCTTGCAACCACTTACCTACTGAATTCAGTGTACTGAACTCAGGCTGAGTTGTTGCTCTGTGGGCAGATAGGAAACACATATCTTCACAAAATAATTTCACATTCTTCAAAGAGGCTCAGGAGAAACTTCCAGCTTTGCAGAGATTGTGTCTCTGGTGCACTGACCTCTTAGCAGTGCCAGCCCACTAAGTATTGCTCTTGGCTACAGTTCTCCCTAGTAATTAGTTTGATTGGATGAACAGGCATTTTAGTGACACAGACTAGATCTCCATGCAGCAGTCTATCAGATCCAACCAGTTGGCTGTTTTCCATTCTCACTGACTGATGGTTTCATGAGGAAAGTTAGTAGATGGTAACTTAAAACTGAAGAACTTGTTAAGTAATGGCATCTGGATCTTGGCCTCAAATGAAAGGATTACCTTACTGTGTGAAGAATCAGCATGATGGTGGCTCTTCACAAGATGAATCACTTCTCTGGAGATACATGAAGAAATCTTTTACCTAAACCATCATGGCAATTACAGCAGAGGATGTACTTAAGGTTCCATGAAACCTTTGTTTTCTTATTGGGCTTCAGTGACTGGAGCTGCAAAATACAGTTCCAGATGCCTGAGTTGAGAAAGCGTTCTCAGTCCTTTCCAGACAGAAAACTTTTCCAAGCTGCCTTTTGAACAGCATAAAAACTACTTTGGTCCACAAAACTAAATATTGTAAGATGCACATTTTATACGCCTGGCTCCTGGGATGAAAATTGAAAATTTGAAGTTAGGCTGTCTTACGATAAAGGGGCACAGAGTGAAAGGGGACCTGAGCCCAGGTGCATGCGGAGGAGTAGTCACTTCAAGACACCATGAGCAGTTAGCTGGAGTTTCACCTAGAATAATGAAAATAGAGTAGGTTTTCACCCCTTGATGTCCGTAACATGTAGGTGCCTTACTGAGAGTTTCAGGGCTGTATTTCATTCCCAGTGTTGGCAGGACAGTATCTTGTCTTTCCCCAGAAAGTGGGAATCTTTGATCTTAGAGCCTATGCCTTGGTTCTCCCTCTTCAGCCACTGATCTGCAGGAGGAGTGTTTTCTGGGTTTTGATTTTGGGTAATAAATCTTGAATCCTTCTGCACTGAGAAGCCACCTAGCAAAGCCCATGTGGGGTGGATTAGTCCAGGATGTGGTATAGAAGGTGCCTTCTTGAGATACGGGCTGCTTTCTTCCAGCACAGGGTGATGAATCTGGCCTGCCTACACACCATATGAAACTTCTAACCATGGTTTGGTACACAGTGTGCCTTCTTTGAAGAGAAGGAAACAGTAGTTTGTTTGTGACTTCATAGGTATAACAACGACAATTTGAAAAATCCCAATCAGATTAAGCTTCTCAGGAAACCCAGAGAATGGGAGGTCATGTTTCTGCTAAAGTGCTCAGTCCAGGAGGGCTGAGGGTCTTTCAGGAAAGAGCAGGAACAGAACTGGAGATGACTAAGGAAGAGTTAGATCAGAAAATTATTTTAATGCCTCAGGTGCTCGGGAGCTTTCAGGCCTTAGGCACCTTATTTGACAGCCAAGCACCCAGCTTGTCTTTTTGGAGCTGCTTCTTCCTAAATTAGGAGTCTAAGTGCTGCAATATAAATAAATAATAAAAATTAATAAAAAAATAATAAAATTCGGTATTAAAATTGCCATTGGGAAAACCAATAAAAGAAAAAGCCACCAACCATGTAATGGCTACTTTTAACCACTTAACATACAGTTTAAATCTCTAAAGAGGAATAATAATACATTTATTTCTGAAGTACCTGAAGTTGCCAAAGGCACTCAGGGTGCTCTGCGATATAAAACCATTTCTAAAAATAAATTAGCACATTATAAAAAGTCTCTGTGTAGGGAATGTACTTACTGAGTAGGTGAAACGTTTCTGATAGAACATGTTTCTCTTGGAAGAGGCTGGTCTGCTTGAACTGGATCAGGTTGAGGGGTTTTCCAGTATGAAGCTAGACAAGCATTTCTGTTTTTTTTTACAAAAAAATCTTCCAGGGATACCAACTGTGAGGCTGGAATGAAAGGCAGACGGGAGAAGTTGTTGGGAATGGATCTCCTTGGTAGTGCTCTGCAATGTTAGGGGTGTGTGTCCATGTAAGCTTGGGCTCCTCCACAGCCCACTGCCACCTTCCCTGGCTCCTTCCAGAGGCCTCTTGAGTGGAAATCTCTCCCAGCCATCTGGCCCCAGGAGCAGGTATAGAACCAGTCCTTTTGCCATCTGAACCTCCCCAGGAATCCAGTAGTGCAGCTGGGACTGGTGGCAACTGGGCTGCCTGGGCGCTGCTGGCTGTGCCCACCAGGCATCTGTCCCAGGCAAAAGCCCTGTGGAGCAGCAGCGATGCTGCCTCAGCGCAGCTTTGTCTTGCCACAGGCAGCTGGCAAAGGCCTCGGCATGGGGCCCCACTGGAAAGCAAAAAAATAAAGCCAGGAGGAGGATTTCTGAGCCACAGAAACAGGAGAAGAGGAGGAGGGTTTGTTGTTATTTGCGGTGGCTTCGTTTGTATTGAAATTCCTTCCACAATGAGCTGCGCGTCTCTGGCGGCAGCTCTGGCCAGGATCCACACGGATCAGCTGTTTGATATTTTTACGAGCGTCTCCCCCTCCCACCCATCAGTCGGATCCAGGCCGCGGTGATGCAACGCTTCTTGGAAAGCCACAATCTCCATCCGAAGCAGTTTTCAGAAGAGCTTCTTTAGAAAGTTAACTGTTGGAAACAGCCTCGGAGGGAGCTGCGTTGTTCTTTCATCTGTGTCCTAAGGCCTAATTGAGTTGAATACAAATATAAACTTATAACAGACGCTTCAGTCGTTCTCTTTAGCTCGTCTCACAAAAAGCCAGTTTAATGATCTTTCTGAAGGCTGTTTCACTGAGGCAGCAGAAAGGCACCAGCTTTACATCATTACTGAATAGTGCATAAAGGAATTATTTAGCAAGATGTTCTGTTTGTTAATAGACCCAAATCACAGTTTCTTTTACCAAATACTGCTTTTATTTGAGGTCTTTGAATGAATTTCATTCAAACAATGATAACATCTGATGATAAAGACCACTAATGAGAGGAAAATCATCCACAGTTTTGATCTAGAGCTCTCATTAATTCCAAACTTTGCTTTTAGTTCGTTTTGCTGATCAAATCATTAGAACAGTTTTTATTACCACTTTAGCTCCCTCCAAAGAGACTCAGCTTTCCACAAGCTTAAACTCAATTCTCTTTATTTTCCTTATACTGAGTCACATCATCCAAATGGAAAGAGGTGGTCCAGAAGGGAACTTGATCCAATGTTTGGGTAAGAGACCCCTAAAGCTCATCCTGATAAACCTGGGGACCGAGTTTGCTTATTTTCTGTTTAGGTCTTGGACCATACACCTTAACTGATACCATCTTTATTTATGGGAGGATATTTTCCAGATGATATATGGAAAAAACTTATTTGTCTAGGGACATTCAGCACTGCAGTGTGAAAATTCTTGCTGAGTATGTGTTGATTTCCATACTTGTTTACCCTACTCCTTATACCTATTAGCACATGCTGTGTTGCCTTCTTAATTGTTATTAATTGCTGTATAATTTCTGCAGTAGGACCAAGCTGCAAGCTGTGACTTTTTTTTTTTATATATATATATAATACTCTTAAATTGCAAAGTCTGAAGACCTTTAAAACTTTTTTCCCCTGGCCAGGATCTTGAGGACAGTGGGAGCTGCACGCACATTGCACCAAATAGGTACTGACAGACTTCTGATGGTGATACCATTCCCTACCCAAGTGTTATCTAAGTATTATGTATGAATCCTTGCATTTTTTTCCTTTACCCAGCCAGAATCATTTAGCCATCCTTGGGAACTTAAAAGCACTTGGAAAAAATAGTACAACTTAAGAAGGCAAAACAGCAAGGAGGGTTAAAAGATCCCCTACCCTCCCACCACTACCCTGGACTCTGCCACAGCACCGCAAGACACAGATCAGGCACTCAAACTGACTCCCCAAAACATTTGCCCTCTTAAATTGCCCCTGCCCTGGGGGGCGGAGGGCAGACCATTGTATTACTTGAAATTCATGAAGATTAATGAAGAAGGCAGACAACAGTTCTTTGGTAGGAGACCAGGAGACATTTCCAGCTACATTAAGAAATGGAGAAAGTCATAACATATAAGGGATAGAGGAGAGGGGGTTTTCATGCTTGGGGTGTAAACTAATTTGCATTGCCTTACAGTGTTTCACTAGCTGATTTTCTTTTAATTTAGAATTAGCTTATTATGCTATTTTAATATAAATAGGGATGTAGAGCAGTGAACAAAGTGATGAAATTAAGACAAGTGAGGAAAATAAATAACTTTATAAAATCGGCTTTTGCTGATGATTCTCACCATTCCCGTTACCAGATCTTTCTGTTTCAATTCATTAAAATTATTGTCTTAACCATAGAGTCGCTTTTACGTATTGATGGTTTTCTGGCTCACATTGTGAGCAAGAAAATGTCCCAAGATCTGAAGAGGTGAAACATGAACAAAATTCTGCATATGAGACTTCATATGCAGCTGTGTGTTGAGAGCTGGCCTGTGGGAAGTGCTGGCCATAGACTGGTGATAGGATCTCATTTCCAAGGGACTGCACTGACTCATGTGGTTAAGTGGGAAACCAAGATTCATGATGCTGTGACTCCAGCACTTGTTCTTCTTTTGGCATCTTCTGTCTGGATAATTTTGCTGCTCAACTTGTTCAATAATGATCCAGGCTTTGCTGAGATTTTTGAAGAGCACAACCTATGCCCAGCTTGGGCTAATTTCCCCTCTCAAATTCTAGTGTTTGTGATTCAGGTCCTCTTCATAGCCGAGTTTTTCTGCAGTGAAAAGATGTTCTTGTAAAAACAGATAAGGTTTTTTTGAGGTGTTCCTGTTAGAAGGTCCATTTTGCCCAGTGACCAGCAGTCATTGCTGTTTAAGCTCTGCATATAATATGAAAGATTTTTTGCAAAACCAATGTATTTGGCTCGTGGTCTAACAGTTTGTACTTCTGAGCACCTTCTTGAAGGCTATGACCTTTCCTTTCAGTGTTCTACATCAGTCAGAACCCTCAGAGGCAGCTTCTCTGCTGCAGGAGACCCTCACAGGGGCCTATGTACAACTCCATGAGCTCTGTGAGGGGGATTTAAGGGGGAATCAAGTCATGCATGGACTAACTTGACCTGAGACGTCTTCATTGGTGGGAATTTCACCCTACCCAAATTCCTTGCACTGGCAGATTTGCAAAGCTTAGCCTTAAAGGTCAGTGTAAGTTTTATGTACTATTCTAGCCAAAGGGAGGAAAAAAAAAGCTTTCCTTTATCCTGCTTTACCCCAAAGTTCTGTACATTAAAAAAACCCAAAAAAACTACTGCATAATTTTTATTAATTTGAAGACAACTTCTGCAGAGAAGTGAGGCAGAAGCTGGGCAGCAGGGGAAGTGAGTGCACTCTTCTTCTAAAGTTGCTTTAGCAGAGACATGAGAGTTTGATGCAGAGCACAGAGATCCCAGCTCATGTGTGCCCTGTTTGGTTCTTCAGTCTGTTGCTTCTTAGTTATGTTTGTTAGGCTGAACATGGGTAAAGCTAAAACAAACAGTGGTATTCACTGGAGATTGATAAAATAGAGGTCACCTCTAGTAGTATATAGTAGAACTATTCTCCACAGAGCTCAATTTTAATTACATACCGGTTTAAGAGTATTACTTGTGCAAAACCCTGCTACCTGTTTATGCTTCCAAAACCTAATGGAGTTATATTGAATAACTCAAAGGCCCCCAAATCACACTGACAACTTGTCTTCTAAACTCTGTTATGTTTTGTCTTAGCACAAGTGCCAGTGCTAAAGATTATTGATGCAACTGCTTGCTTTTAGATGCTGAATCACATTAGCCTCCCTCTTGCCCTCGTATTTCATTAAGAATCTGGCTGCAGATCAAAAAATGTAATGCCTTCTTCATGTAGGGCCCCATAACTTTCACAAACCCTAAAAAAAACCAACTGGCAGTGCATTGATTTCCCTCTCTTTTTTTTTTTTTCCCTTTCTTTCTCCTATTCACTCTTTAGCTTTCTTTCTGTTCCTCTCTCACTCTTTATTTCATTCTTTCTTATTTCATTTTTTCTCTTTCTCTGATGTCTTTACTTAATTCTCATGTTTTTTCTTCCCCCTTTTTTTTTCTCTCTGTCATTTTCTCCTCTCCCTCCTTTTTCTCATGCAGTGGTGAGAGAGAAAAATAAAGTAGGAGGAGGGCAAGAGGTCAGCATGTAAGGAATTCCAGTGTAGCGGACAAAGCCAAAACTCTATGTCCATATTTTGCATTTAATATTGTTATGATATCTGCTTAGAACAGAGTAATTATAAGTTGCTACTTTGTTTTCGCATAGACTATTTTTTCTTTGTTTTTTCTGTCTTTGTTTTAATTTGGACAAATCAATACTCTCTCCACTAAGTTTCATTCATAAAAAATTTCCTGTATGGAAGGATCTCCCAAAAGCTCTGTTGGAGCAAAGAGCAGAGAGTGACCTTACTAGAACCAGTGGGACTCTTGCCAGTGGTTTCAATGGGATCAGGATTCATCCCTAGATTCTGGATTCCATCCAAGGGGTTGGGTCCATCTGGCATGCTGCTCTAGGAGATGTCCAGAGCTCTGCTCTGATCTGCGCAACAGGTTCAGTTTTTAGCCTCAGGTGGGGAATGCACCAGGACTGTAAAAAATAATAGTTTGTCCAGTTTTATAAGGAAAATAATTCCTGTAGAATCACAGAATATTCTGACTTGGAAGGGACCCATTAAGATCATCAAAGTCCAACTCCTGGCCCTTCACAGGACAGCCCCATGAATCCCATCATGTGCCTGAGGGTGTTGTCCAGACACTCCTTGAGCTCTGTCAAGCTTGGTGCTCTGACCTGGGGAGTCTGTTCCAGTGCCCAACCATCTACTGGCTGAAGAATCTTTTCCTGATATCCAACCTAAA
>VYZS01018886.1:3015-27774 GCA_013400695.1 Neodrepanis coruscans | reverse complement strand
ACCGCGCCGGGGGGGGAACCGTGGGGCAGCCGCGTTGCGCACGGCGCGACGGGACTGTTCCCCCCCCCTCCGGCAGTGGTTGGTGGAACAGTCCCGCAGAGCGGCCGGGGAGGTGACAGGTAGTGGCGCATGCGCGGGGAGCGCGGCCCGGGCGGCGATGGCGGCCGGGCGGGGAGCGGGGCCACGGGTTCGAGTCCCCGGCGCGGCGGGTGGTGGCAGCCCGGGACACCGACAGGGTCCTACGCGGCTCCGGCCGCCGCGAACCTCTCGGGTGTCACCCCGGTGTCGCCTGCGGTGGCACCAAAGCCTTTCCTCCGCTGCACACCCCGGCGGCTCCCGTCCGACGGGCAGTCCCGGGAACCCGAATGCGGGGGTTTTCCTGAGCCTTGTTTCTGTTCCTCCAGGCTGGAGTTAATTTTCGGCACATACCCCTTTTCTTCTTTAGCGCCACTGGCATTATTCAGTGGCAGCAGTGGCAGGTGGCGTCGATGCTGTTTCCCGCAGGGATGTGTTGGGATGAGGAACTGGAAGGCGAGTCCGCCGAGCGCTGGGCAGCTCAACATTGTTAGTCAAGAGTTTTTCCATCTACAAGCCATCCATGGAAGATTTCGTGATAGTTTCAAACGCCTTGATCCAGGTCACAGAGAACTACCACCTGCAGCCTGGAGATGGATCCCTCAGCCAAGGACCGCCAGGACCGAGGGGAAGCTCCCGGCGCTCCGGGATGCGCTCCTGGGTTTCTGCCTTTCAGGACACCTTTGGTGTCGGGTCCCCACTCGGATCCGCTGTGTGGCACTGGTTCTGTGTGTGCAAAGCTGTGTACGCGGGTCTCTTCAGTAGCTATACATCACTTCTGGGTTTCTTTTCAATTTGTCTCAGGAGCGGAGGGGAAAGCGGGGGAACCGCCCGGCTGCCGCTGCCCCGCAGGTGAGCACAGCCCTGCTCAGAGCGGCGGCAGAAACCAGTTTGCAAAACAGCGACATTGAAACGAAAACGCCGCCACCTACTCATGTAAGCCAGCAGCAAGGAGAGAATTAAAAAAAGAGAATAAGCAAATAGTGCCTCGTTTAATCCCGTCTGTCAATTGTTGCAGCGACTCCATGGTGCTACTTAGACACCTCAACCCACATCTCTGGAGTGTGCGGGCACTGGAAAAACCAGCCCGCGGCCCCAGTGCCCAGCGATGACCCCCGGCCCGTGGGGAGCCGGCCCTCCCCGGCACGGGGTGTTCCCCCGGCACGGGATGTTCCGCGGCCGGGGGAGCGCCCGGGGCAGAGCGGCCGCAGCGATGCCGAGGGAGGCGGCGGCCGGGCCGTGTCGGCGGCGGGCGGGCCCGTGAGGAGAAGGGGGAGGAGGAGGAGGCGGAAGAGGCGGCGGGCGATGGCCGGGGCGCTGCTCCGCGGAGTGCGGCGCTTCCCCTGGCTCTCCAACGTGCTGCTCTACGGGGGGCTCTTCGCGGCGGGGGACGCGGCGCAGCAGCTGCTGCGGCGGCAGGGACACCCCCCGGACTGGGCACAGACGCGGCGAGTGGCGCTGGTGGCCCTCGCCTTCCACGGCAACTTCAGCTACGTGTGGCTGCGGGCGCTGGAGCGGGCGCTGCCCGGGCGCCGCCCGCCCGCCGTGCTGGCCAAGGTGCTCTGTGACCAGCTGCTGGGAGCGCCCGTCGCCGTCCTCGCCTTCTACACGGGTGAGTGCGGCAGCGGCACCGCGGGGAACAGCCTTGCGGGGTCTCTGGGACTCCGCACCCCGAGCAGGACGGGGTGGGTGGGTCGGGGTCCCCCTGCCCGGCCCCAGGACTGCGCGGTGCCCGGGGATGCGCTCGGAGCTGCGGGCACCGGCAGCGCCCCGGGGATGCTGAGCCGCCCGTGGCACTTGGGAGCTTTGGATGAGGCGGTGCTGGGCCTGCCGTGGGCCCGTGGCTTTTAATTAGCAACAATTACACCATTCATGTCTGCTGGAAGTGCTCTGCTCGGTTCTCAGTATCGGCCCTCTCATTTCCCAATTTCCTGACAATTGTAAATGTCAGGAAATACTCCGGTTCAGCGAATAAATAGTACCCGTTTCTGCTGTGAGAGTGTGTAGAAATACGGCCTGTTACTGTAACCTTAAAAGCTATCAAGTAAGAGGAAGATTTAAAGAAGACTAGTAGCAATTTCAAAAGTAAACACGAGGGAATAAGAAAATGAAGGGTAAGAGACCAGTGTAACTAAGTGCTCTCATTTAACTTAAACTTCGTGTGGGAGAAGAGCAAGACAGACCCTCTTTTTGTCTGGTATTGGGAGATCTATGACCCCATCAGGGAAACCATTCAGTTGGTGATCGAAGAGGAATGAAGCAAAGAAAGAAGTGACAGAGCAGATCCTTACTCTCAAAATAACAAACCCTTCAAACAGTCCTTCATGGGATGGGAATTCTCTTCATTGCTTTATTTCTGGTTTGCATGTGTCTAATATGTAGTTTCAAGGGATACTGCTTTTCTCTGGGTCCGGGGTGTAATGATGGGATCCTCTTATGAGATTGTGCTTTCCTTTGGATCAACTGGAAAGTAGTGAACATTTAATTTTTGAATCTTTTCTGGTTGTTGTAATTATTTTTCCACTAGGTATGAGCATCCTTCAGAGGAAAGAGGACATCTTTTCTGACTGTAGGAAGAAATTTTGGAATACATATAAGGTGAGACAAGTATTTTGCTTATCTCACAGCTAAGCCAAAAAAGAATTTGGATAAAATATTTGAAATATTCCTTCCTCCAACACTCCTTGTTCCCTTCCTTTCTCTCACTCCATTATTTGATTGTGTAGAAAGCCTTAAGGACCAGGTAGGGGCAGTCTGGATTAGGCACTGCTGCCAGATGGGTGAAATGATGCCATTTAAATATGTGCAGTGTTTATATCTGTAACTTGCACCTGTTTGAATGACAGCCCTACAATACAGCACTGATTGAGGTTGTACTGCCTTTTGTCTTAAGAACCCACACACCAATGTTCAGTTAATAATTCTATCAACAACACTTACATGCACACCTGTTAAATCCATTCTAGAGACATCTTCCTTAGGAATCATCTTTAACCTGTGCTTTTCAGTGACAGCCTTCTCACTTTCAGAAACACAACCCTTGTTTTGTTCTAAACAGCTGGCTTTGATTTGCATTTCTGCACACACAATAAAAAAATAATCTGTGCTGCCTCAGAGCTGAGCAAGCTAAGAATGTTAAAGATTCCTCAGATGCAAGAAGAATGAAAGATCAGCAGGAAAAAATGTAATAGAAGGAGAAAATGTGATGCAATATGAATTTACTGTAGAACTATATAGGTAGGAGAGAAAAGGATTATTTTATTCCTAGAGAGGATGATTCTAAAAGCAGTGCCCACTATATCCTATCAAAACATAAGGTTTCTATTGACCTCCTATTCTATGAGTAAATTACCCATTGATTTTTCTAAATATGCCTTACATGTCTGAGTAAGTAGAAGGAGCACTGCAAGTGTGAAATAAATAGTGTTCAGTGATATTTTTCATTAATGACTGAAACAAATGTTCACATATTTTACCAGATGGATGAACAAATGTTTAATGCACATATTGTGTCTGGTGTCAGCTGACTATGAAGCTTTAACTGTGCTTAGAGTTTTTTATTTAAAATGGGTTAGAATAATGTGTTTGAAAAACTCACAGCACAGAGGCTCATGGAGATGGTTAGAAGTTTAACCTCTAAGTTAAGCAACTCCATTTGCAGTTGAACAGTTTTTATTAACTTTACTCAAATATGTTTCAGTCTTCACTAAATGTGGTAAGAAAAAAATGAATCTTTGTGGTTGAAATCTGTAAGAATAACAAATGCTTTACTTTCTTTTCAGACAGGACTGATGTACTGGCCCTTTGTGCAGGTGAGTTCTCAGGGTCCCTCTGTGGCTGTTCTTCCTCATAAAACCCAATCCCTGGCAACCACAGTGCCTCCAACCCCGTGAGGAGCCAGTGGAGCTGGTGGGTGTGTGGGTGTAAGAACTGAGGATTCCTGGAGCACTAACTGAGCTCTCTCTCCTCCCAACACAGCTGTCAAACTTCATGTTGATCCCTGTTCACCTGAGAACAGCTTACACTGGCCTCTGTGGCTTTGTCTGGGCTTCCTTCATTTGCTTTTCCCAGCAGAGTGGAGATGGCACAGCCAAGTCAGCATTTATGTGGCTCCAAGGAGAGAAGGCCAATGCAAATGAAGAATCATCAGAGAAATAAGGACTTCAGTTCTGAACACGTTCTAAATTGTTGAACAGGGCTTATGAAAGTCAGTAAATCAGAGTGCAGCCTCATTGCTGTGTTTAGAATAAGCTATCTCAACGTTTGGTGGTTAGTGTGAGCAGTGGAACAATTTGTCTTTGTGCTGTTTATTTTTCATAAAAGAGGCCAGTTGTATATTGACATTTAATTATTTTCATGCTGTCAGCCCACCTCATCTGGGAACAACTGACTTACAGGGCAATGTAAGCATTTGCACATCATGTCAGACTGCCTCACTGGGGAGAAATATTAACTGTAATTTAATTTCCAAGCAACTTGTAATTGCTAGAAAAAGGGGAATAGAACATTAAATCATCAGTTGTCAGACTTGACAATTATTATCAATGCAAGGTTGCTTTTGCAGAACAAAATTTAATGGATTCCATATCTAAAAGGTGGCACTGAACCTGTTTTACTGAGAGAAAATGAAACTGCTGTTTGTAGGGCCCCCTTTTCTATGGGGCCACCTTGTTTTATTCTACATGAAAATTTATATATTGAATTTATAAATGAATTACTTCATAGAATGTACAGACCTGAACTATATTTGTACATGTTTTATTTTAACTGGGAGGCTAAAGATAACTAACTCTGGTCAGAGTTCTTTAGGGTGGATGCTGCATATTGGCTCTTGAAGGAAGCATCAGTCATAAACAGGATGGATCACTCCTGCAGGATAGAACCCATCTAAGCCCTGCAGTGAGCTGTTTCATTATAGTGAAGATATAATTAAGATTTTGAAGAAAAGGAGCATGGGAAGGAAGGTGGCATGAATGCCAGAATCCACCTCAAAACAATCCAGCTATATGTAAGGAACTTATTTCTTCTTCAAATGGCTTCTAAACATTCCTACTCATAAAAGACACTGGATAACTATACATAGTAGACTAGGAGAGGGTGAAAATTAATTATAGATCTGCTTTGTCAGCTTGAGGATCAGGTCTGGATACAGGTATTTTTTTAAATGTGCATTTGTATCTCAGAACAGGAACTGGGCAAATTTCTGTGGTTGCAGTAAGTTGAAATCAGACAAGTAAAGGAACCCTTGGTATATTAAAATATAGCTTTATGCCTTGAAGTTTCTCAGTTTTAAGCTTGAAACAGCATCTGATTTAACCCATCCAATTGTAAAGAGAAGACTCAACCCTCTGTTACAATAATGATGAACTACTTTGAGGAAGGTCTGAATTCCTCAGTCTTGTCTAAACAGTGTCCCAAAGCCTGCCCAGGCTATAAATGTACATTCCTTTGGCCAGCAGCTGTACTATTTAATATATTGCTTAATTCTTTGCCACTGTAGGAGCCCAATGCTGCTTAGCTGAGCCAGGGAAAGGGATCATGCAAGCACTGCCTAATCTATTTCAGGTAAAACCAACATGTTTAGAGTAACCCAGTGGTCAGGAGTGATGAAAAATACCCATATGGCTTTGACTACAGGACTGCAGCAGTGGGAGAAGGGTAGATGGCAGGGGGCTGCTCCTACAGCCTGTTTTACTGGCAGACAGGGGGAGGAGGTGGCTTCATTCTCAGGACAGACAGTCACTGCAATTCCACCTTCAGATGTGTGAAAGCACACCTGCCTGCAGCCTTAAGAGAGAATTAATTTTAGTTGACTTTTGAGCTGTAGTATGGATATCTCCAGCCTGGCTGATTGGTGTAAGCTCTTCATGATGAATTGTGCACTGTAAGGGCTGGTTTTTTGCATCTATAACACAGAGGCTCAGAGAACTGGCTGCTATTTCAGGAGCTTCATTGTAGATGCTCGTACTTGATGAGTTGAATTCCCCTGGTGGGTATTGCTGCATGAATCCCATCATGTGAATTCAGCAGTCCTGATGCTGGACATCACAATAGGAGTAGAAATCCACAGAGGAATGAACAGCTTTTTATCTGTCTATTTAAAATGAGTGAACAGGTGTTTCAGTTGTTAAATAGTTGTTAAATTATTCTTGTGCATATAAAATCCTAAGGATAAAGAAGCAATTTCAGTAGTGTTCTTTTTTTTCTGATGGTATTTTTAGGATCAAACTAATATTTTAAAATCTGTTCTATTCAGTAAAAGTTTCAGTTAAGGTGTGCTAAGTATTTAACATCTTTTACTGATGCTATTTATTTTTATTTCTGCTTGTGCCTTAAGTGTTTAATGATTAATAGAAATCCCTTGGAGAGGGGAACTGAAAAATAATGACATTACAAGGAAAGTGAAGTGGTGGTGGTTTGCTGTAAGCAGTTCTTCTGACACTCAGAGGGAAAAATCCTGCTAAAACTTAATTCCCAGATGAATCAAGAATTTATAACTGTTCCCATGATCTGTATAATGCTGATGCCTTTCTTCATCAGGACTAATGAATGGAAGATCCATCTTTTATTTTAAATGGCTTAAAAGCTGATACAATCTGTGCTTTGTTGCTGTATGCTTTTGTGCTGCCAGCTTTTTGCTTGGGAATTTGAGCTAAATCCAGCTTTGTCTTCAAGTTTCTCTGGCTGTGGGCTTCAGGATTTCTTTCCATATTTCTGTTAACTGAAGTACAGTTCTTTCATGTAATGGAAGCCTGTGGCTCTTAAATTTCAGTAGGCTTTAAATCCTGCATGGCCCTTTCATTTCCTCTGTTTCTCTTCTTAAGGTACTTGAGAGTTAAGTTACCCATTTTACATTAAGAAAAAATAGTTTTCTTCTTTTAATTTTGAGCACTGATTGGGCTTAAAAACATTTCATACCCACATAATGCAAAACAATGAAACTGTGTTGGGACAAATTCTTAATGTGCATAAATTAATGCACCTTCTAAACATTTGCTTACTCTCAGTTTAGTCTGAGGGCCTAATCCCTTGGTTTTTAGAGACTTCATTGTTTCTGGACACTTTTTTGGCTCAGAAGATTAATTTCACAGACTAACATAAAGGTTGAGGTTGGAAAGGACGTCTGGATGCCCAGCCCAAGTCATCTAATCCAACCCTATTTGACACATATGCAAACTTTTATTTGCTTCTTCTAGTAATTCAGTAATTTCTTGGGGGTGGGGGAAAAATGGTCAAGACTTCTCCTAAGATCTTTCTGTTCCATTTTCAAAAACAGTCATGACTATTTCAAGGAATTGCACTGATCTTACTGCCAGCTGAACATGTAGATATCTATAACCTGGAGGATGAACAGAATTAACATCACACAGGTGCTCAGGAAGGAGGGAACACACTGCCAGTAGCTATAGGCCTGCAGTCAGGTCATATTTTTATATTGTGGATCCTCCCTTAGAGCAAATGGGATGAGAAGACATTTATATCGGGCTCAATCCCAGCTTCATGTTATTCAGATGTAGAGTCTGAATTTGATAAAATGTATTTTTCTACTGCAAATCTTTTATGCAAATGAACCTTCTGTGCTTACTAGGAGGTTAAATACATCCTTCTAGGCTTGGAAAATTCACCAGAAGGCCTCTGTCTTTTTCACACCAGAAGCAACCATCCAGTAACACAGCATGAAATAACCATTTCCATATTGCAGCAAAGGTGAAACTGCCTGTAGTTTGTTACCATATCTGATATGTTCAGTTCTCTATATAGCACAACCTTTGAAATCTATGCAGCCTCAGCCTTCCAGCGTTCTGCTCTAAGTGCCAATGCTTCCTGCTCGTGCTGCTGCCTCTGCTGTTAGTGCCAAGCCAGTGAGATGTGCAAGAAGTACTTGAACTTTACTAAAATAATGAATTTCAAGTTGACTGAAATTGTCTGTGTTTTTGCAAAGGCTTAATAAACATTAAAGGCTGTTCTTTGGCTCTGTCTGTCTTTAAGGAGTATGTGTATAAACAAAGCCAGATCTTATGTAAAGTTCTTATGGGATCTTTATGGGCCACATACAGTAAAAAGCTCAGTTTGATGCCACAGATCTTAACCAGAAGGAGAATAAAATATAAGCAGGGATTACTCACTCCCTTTAAAGGTTAGTTACATACATTAAGTCATCAGTCACTTCTGAACAAAGTCAGAACAGAACTCCCATCTTCAAAGCATTATGCTGAAGCTGGTGGGCTTAATTCATCTTCTATTAAAAAGGTAAAATTCTGATGTAATTATTTGTTTAGGCAATTAATGTATTTGCAGAAGGAACTGAGGATTCCACTAGGAATAAAATATAAAAAAACTTTTAAAGAGAACAGAGGTTAGCAATGGGGCACTTGCTGAGGGACTTCACTAAGTGTGGTTTGTGTGGGATACTCTTGGGAAGGAAAGAGTTCAGAAGATTTAAGGCTGAAGGAAGTCATATATTCCACAACTGGAAGAGAGACACCACCTCCATTCCCTGCTGTAACTTCTTATATATTTAGAATGAGGAGGAAGCTTAATGGAAAGATTTCAAGTTGAAAAATTCTGTTCCATAGGCTCCATGGCCAACAGGGAGAAAAAAGATCATTCAGTCTTCCTGAATCAAACCTGTGATGTCGAGTCTCATGCCATCTTCTAGAAATGGATCCAAAAGCATTCAAGGAACAGAGAATCTTCTTCATTTCTAAGAAATTATTTATGCATTTCTATGAAGTTTTATGACCTATTGAAATCAATCTAACCTTTACATTCCAATAAGATGTTACTCCCTTTCTGATGAGACTTAAACTTGGTGCAGCAGGCAAATCCTCCTGTATGCATAAAGTTTTTGTTTATTCCTTAGATAAACTCTAATAGGTTTAGCTCTGTTAGCCTCTTGCTAAATCATTCTGCAAGCTTGTTTGTGAACCCTTTTTTGCTCTGCAACCTCCAATTTGGAATGTAGACAGTAACACTGTATTAACCCCAGTGACTGTTTCACCTGTGCCTCAGATAATATTTTTTTCTATTTGTTCTTAATATCTCTGTGCTTAAACAGCCAAGAACTGTGTGTGCTCTCTTAATTTCACTTGCACTGAGAATTTGCATGCAATTACCAGTCTGTGATGATTAGTTGCTATGTTCCATTTGAAACAAGGACAAAGAATGCAGATTACATATCTGTATGTGTTGCATGTACCTTTCAACATCATCCACCCTAATACACACGGCCTTCCCTTTTTCTTTGCAGTTTATTAATTAATGTGGTAGTGCCCAAGTGCACCTTCTATCTATACAGAAAAACAAACATCAGTGCAAAGAACAGAATAAAATGTATCATTCCCCTCTATGAAACACCAGTAACAATTAGACATTTTTATGCTGAGAGAAACCTCAGCACCAGAAAAGCTTAATGAGGTGTGAAGTGTGGTCAGAAAAGACACTATCAAGGGCAGCTCTGCTGTAGCAGTGGGTGTAGGAGAGAACTTAGGAACTGAAGGGCGTTTTTGTTTGCTGTGTTCAGGGAAAGGCAGCTGTGAAGTGGGGCTGTAAAACAACGCGAAAAATGACAGCAGGTCAGTGCCTGTGTCCACACTTGTGGGTTTTATAAGAGATGTAACATGGGACACCTATGCCACCTGTGCAAATGCTCCCCTCTGCCAGGAGAAGAACTTCAAAATGGGATATTGATGCAATCACCTTTTTTCATTTTAGACTATCGAGACCTAAAATCAAAGGGACACCAAGAGGTGGATATGTAGCCTAGTGGGTAGTTCAGTCACCAGAGGTATAGGGAGAATGGGAGCTGAATGGGAATGAGAACTGTTCCCCAGTTCTGTAACTGCACTTCATCCAGGTAAAAGAGAAGTAAAATGCATAAGCACTCAGGTGGTTGTGATAAACACAGGGTTTGGCCCATAAGGACTCACAAACCATGCACACAAAGTTCTGCACCACGTGAGATCCTTTATCTGTGGAGGAAGTGTCAGCTTTATTTTGAGTTGTGTGTCCTTTTACAGGGTATAAGAAGTTGTTACACTCTTCCCTGGAATTGGCATGTAAGTAAGAATCTCACTTGAAGATGTGCACTTGATGTGTGCATGCATAAGAATAAACCCTCACATTATTATTTCTCTGATTTGTCAGGAAAGCAGCTTTCCTCTCATTGCACAAATATTTAGGAAAGAAAATACAATCCTTCAACTATTTCTTTTTCTCCCTCTAGTTGTTTGCTTTTTCCTGTTCTGTGCTGGCCTGGAGAAATCTACCTTTGGAAACCTGTTTTCCTGTGGTGTCCTTACCATTGCTAACATCTCTCTATGAAGTAAAAACCACCTTTATGTGAACACTAAGGGTGTTCATCTGCTTTCATTTCATGCATCATATACTTTTATATCCAAAATGTAGCAAGACTATTAACTGCAGCTGATTAGCTACAACACTGAAGGATTTTGCATTAGTTCAATGTCTCTTTCAGAGTGGTCATCACACAGTAATAAATTATTGTGTGTTCATCCTCACAGCTGATACAACATGGCAATTACCTATACAGCATTTTGCTTACTGTTTGGGGGCAGAAATTGAGAAAACAATGGAACACAGGTACAAATATGGAGAGAAATTCGGATCATAAGGAATTCAGGGCTGTGACATTATAGCTTCCAGTTCAGTGAGAGGGTAGTGAAAAGGTCTACAGAAGTCATGAGCATGCCTGTTAGGGTTCAGGGGTAGTGGAGCATGGACACTGCATAGGAACCTGCATCAGCAAGACACTGCCCCAGGCTTTTTGTGTGCTCACAGCTTGTAAGCAGTTCGGAGCTCTCTCTATAAGATGCAAAGTTGTGTAGATAAAATGGAAGCTTAAAGAAAGTCACCTTTCCATTTTGGACTAAGTGAAATGAGAAGAGGCTCAGACCCTGAAAGAGCTGTGCTTGTGGGTGTATGCTGCTGTGTTTGCAAAATGTACACAGTAAATGCCCACACTGAAATATTACTGACTGTCCACTGTGTTTGTGAGTCTCTCAAAATGGCCCAGGCCAATTTATCTCAACAGCCAAATTTACTGAACTCAAATATCTGTTTTACTGTGTAACACCTGTCACTGATGCAAAAGCCACCTGCACAATGACTCACCTGCACAACAGTCAGGCCAGTCATACCACTGGACTTGGCTCCAAATGCCCAAAATATGACTCTCACATGGGTGACTTCATTACCTCTGTTATTAGTAATGTATCTGACAGCTGCCAGAACAGATTTTCTGTAAAATTTGTACCTTAAAAGTGAATGTAAAAAAAGTTCACTGAGACAGAAAAAAAAAATAGGAAGGAAAAGAGTTTAGAGAAATACATATCTGAAAACTCTGTTGGAGTGTTTCCATTCTTTCTACCAGACATTTATGCCCTGTTTCTTCTGCTACTGCATCTCCTGAATTCATACTATGTTTTCTGGCCTTCTATACTGAAAATAGCTGGGATAAATCTAAATAAGTGGAAATTACTGTGCCAGCTTTAGTAGTCTCTATTACTCACCTCTCAGGAACGTTTGCAAATGGGCTCAGTACAGGCACACAGATTGTCAACACAAGACACTTAAAAACTTGGCACAGCTGAGCATAAGCCATTGATTTATCAGTTCAATTTCACCTGAGCTGTATTTTAAAGTGGCCAAGTGTTTAGAAAGCTATGTCCAGCTCAGACTGTCTCTTGGAAGCTCAGTCCTGCAAGTCTCTGTCTTTATTTGAGATAGAAAAGCAATTAAGTACTCTTTCTCCTTAGAGTTATCTAAATATTTGCTGGATCAGACTCAGCTTCACAGGATAGATCTCCAAATTTAGATAAGAGATAGGTAGTCAGATACTGTAGCTCCAGTGCTGCCAGTTAATATTTATTGCACACAAGAAAATGCCCTTAGAAAAACAGTTTCTAGGGCACAAAGTATTTAAGTTGGTTCAACCCAGACCCTGAAGCTTGTCATATCTCACATATGACTAGTGGCATCCTGTTCACTAGAATTTACCATTAAATGTTCATCTCTTTCTTCCTCAGCTCTATTAGAAATTCAGCTTTGTAGAAAGAGTAAGTTGAATATACACCTGATTTTTTTCTGTGTGCATATTTGGTGAAATGTTTTATGACACATAGAAACCAGCACTACATTCATACATAGAAATACTAAACATTAAAAAATCAGAATTAGATGACATTTAATAGATGGTTGGGTGGAAATACCTGTGAACACTCACACATTTGGATCACTGTCATACCTCAGACTCATTAAATTCAAGGCACCTAATTTCCTTATAACCAGCTCATTACAATGCCCTGCTTGCCTGCAGCACACACAGTTCTTAGGCTATAGATGCACTTGTCTAATCTGATAGAGATGGAGGGTAGCTGTGGAAAAGAACCAACATCCAAGTTACTTTACTGCAACTATTGTGAATTATTTATGAAGTTACTTTACCCTAAAAAATACCTTTAAAGGAATGATTGATATATGGAAAGGCTGTAATTCCAAATAAAGAAATAAGTATGAAAAGGGCAGTAATTAAACATGAGCTAGGATTCATAAAGACGGAGCCATATAATAAGGATATGCATTGGCTTGTGTGTCCAGGCCCTCATTCTGCAGTTGTGGTACAGCAGATCCTCTTTCAAGTGCAGAATGGCAGAGCCCAAGCTTCTGAGAACTCTTTCATGCTAGCACTAAATTGAAGGTGGAAGCTTACAGCAAGAAATTATTTTCTGAATCAAAGATCTTCCTGCAACTTTTAGTTATGCCCCTCTTTTTAATTAGATCGTATTTAATTATGGTCCTTTGAAAAGCAAATGAGATTTACTCTTGTCTAATACTGATCTTTTAGAGATAATGATCATACAAATGCATAAGATATATACTTAGAATGACACAGATCTGACTTTTTTTTGTGATAGCTTGAATTTACAATATCCCACTTACTCAGACAAGCTCATACTGTGCTATGACACAGGATAGGGACTCTAAAACCATTTAAAAAAAAACACTAAAACCACATTAAAATCATTTTTTCTCACCATGTAAAGCTGGATATATAGGCTGGTCTTAATGATTTGGGAAAAGGTGATTTATAAGGTAGAGATGTACCACTCCAGCTCCCAGGACTGCACACTGCTGCCATCACACAGAGCTGCCCTGATCCATCCAGGATGTACTGGGGGTTCCAGCTGCTGCAGCCTCACACAACCCCTGTGCTGGGTGATGACACCCCCATTCCTACCAATGCCACAGGATGAAGTTGGGTCCTCCTTGAAAAAAGTCAAGGGTTGGCTGAATTTCAAGCACAGATTAAACCCTTTACTGCAGGGATTATCGGTGTGAATGGTGCCCTACAACAATCCTGTTAGTGTAGATTCTTTAACATAATCGTCTTGTCATTGTCTTCTTCCCACAGCAGATCCTCTGGGATGATGTGGGGGAGGAAGCTGTGTGCCTTCTAGAATCAGTTCGACTCTCAGGTTTGCCATCAGGCAGGCACTCACCTCCAATGCTCTATTAGAGCCTTTCACCTGTGCCAGGACATTTTTGTGCCATCCTTGTGCCTGGCAGGTGTGATCACGAGGTGGCAGAGAGGCTGTAGCACAGTAATATGAACGTGTGGGGGCTGACAACCCCTCGATGCAGTGCTGAAACAGCTTGTGGGATGCAAGGATCTGAGGTCACACAGGGTACCAGGAGTAACCAGGGAAATTCCAGAATCTGGAACTACCAAGAACCCTGAGAGTTCAGAGACAACGATTCAAGAGGAGATATTTTCACAGGAAACAAGATTAACATCAAATATGACAAAATTATGGCAACTCCTCCAGTAAAGAAATGATCAGAAACAAGACTTGGTGTTTAACAAAATATTACAGGACAGATTCATAAAATTCCCACAACCTGTGTTATGCAAACAGTCAATTTACATAAGCACAGTGCCCCTTCTCTTCCTTCTAGATATGAATCTGGGCATTTATGCATACGAAGTGGAATAACTGTGCATAATCCACTTAAACTCATTTTGTTTCATCAACTGCAACTGCGTTGCAAGTTTTTATTATAATGATAAATAAATTAAAAACCTGGGCAGAATTTTAACACTTTCTGATATTTTTGGGCTGGAAAGACTATGTGACAAAGAACAACCCTGACTTCTCTCTTCACTTGCAGGCCAACCCAGAGCCACTTAGCAGCTTTAGAAAATACTTGTGATGCACTAGATGTGCCCATGAAGGTAAGAGAGCTCTGAGAACTTCAAGCTGAGAAATCTAAGATGCTTGAAAAGCTCCATGAAAACAAAGACTGTTGTTTCCCAGCAGATTTACAAACCATTCTGCCATAGGGAGTTCTGCTGAATAAAGTGTGTCTGTTGTTATATACAGTCTCGTGTCTGCCTTGGGGCATCTGTGATGTCTAATGGAGGCCAAAGGGCAAGAGACAGGAGAGTGGATTTGCCAACTGCGCTCCTGATGGCAGGACTGAGTGAGGAATGGGAACTACAACAGTTGGGGAAATTACTGCAAGAGCGAAGTGCACCTCTGCTTTTCTGCCAGGCATTGTCTTATGAGCAGTGAGAACAGAGCTGAATTTTTATCTTTTGTTCTTTAACAGTGCTTTCAACAGAAGAAAACCAGCCTTCGTGAGTAAAAGGATGCATACATATTGCTGAGGTGCACCGGAGGACCTCATCAGTAGGGGAGTAGTTTAATTTCACTTGCAAATGCAGCAGTAACAATGCTCCAGAGTCACAGTAACAAAACTTCTAATCTTAGAATTGATGCATAGTTAGGCACTAGTCTTGTAAAAACTTTTGTACAAATGAACTGAAAGGGAGAGCGTCCACATACCTGCTCTTACACGGACCTGTCTGCAGAACTGGGACCTTATTGCATTTTGTGACTTTTCAAAATGGGCAGGTACAAATTTCCTAATTACAATAAATCACCTTATACAGTCTTTGCTTTATGCAAGTAAACTCTTTGCTTCCAAGTTTTTAATTAGTGGGTGTTTTTCGCCCATACAAACAAATGCAGAGCTTTAAATATCCAGCCATTTCTAGGATCATTGCTCCAGCTCCTAAATAATGCACTTGGATTGTAATTACCTAAAAAACTTGAAAGGGTGGGTTGAAGTTAAATAGTCCTCGGATCCACCAAAAATTGGCCCTTCTCCCTGATCAGCCTGTTTCCCTTAGTCCCACTCTCATCCAGATCCCAGATGGACTCTTATTCCTCCCACACTTGTGTTCCTCACTTCTACCAGTGAGTCAGTCCAGCCCACCCCAGCAGGCAGCTGTGCTGTCACCCAAAATCAGCTGTGCAGACTGCTGCCACCAGTTTTTCTGCTTGACTCACAGCTCTGTTTGGGCTCCTTCTCTAAAGGAGTGTGTCAGTCCAATTAGTAAGTACATCTTTGAATACAGAGGTAGGACTTCTGAAGGGTTAATGGTTGAAGGACAAGAAAAGTTTTGCCAGCAAAGGTAGGTAACAAGCAGATAAGCTTTCCCAGTATTCACCCATGATGTGTTCAGCATTACCAGTACCCCATGATTCCTTATAAGTCAGGGAGTGCTAAACTCATGATTTGTCATGGGGCACTGGCCAACCTGTCTAACTCCTGCTTCATTGTCTTTGTATCAGAAATTATACCACTCACAGTAAAGTACAATGGAATCTCGCCGGGAAAGGTACTGTCCAACTGTAAAATGGTGTTCAGGGATTTTATCTGTCGAGCTTACCTACAATAAAAGAAAAAAAAATTAATAACAATAATAATTACCATCACACTGCTTCCTGCAAAGTCATTTCCTTCTCCTCTAATCCCAGCAGGCCACATAAGGAGCAAAGCTGAATGCTTATGAAAAATACAAATGGTTATGAGAAATACAAATTCCCATCACTTGTTTCAGTGCTGCCCTCCGGCTCTTGGCAACACCATGCTGGAAGGGGTGTCGTTCTATTCAGTGAAGGACTTTCAGGAGAGCCAAAGGCTTCGTGCACTGCAACCCGAGATATGTTAGATTGCAAAAGCCACGAGTGGCTGTGGATTTTGCCATTATTCTCCAGTGGTACAGGCCAGAAGAGGTGCTCAGCACTGCACTGGCCACAGGATGGACAGTCCACCCGTGCCCTGGCAGCGAGAGTGTTTGCCAAGTCTCTCGCCTTTCCCAGTGTCTTGGCTATGGAATGGGAGCTCACACCGCGGGGCAGGGGATGGGCACAGACAAACGCGGCTCTCCAGGGACTCTGCACCACACGGGAACAGTGTGTCAGCCCGAGCGGGGCGGGTGTGCAGCGTGTGCGGGGTGCACACCACAAGAGGTGTGCACTCTGTGCGGGTGTTCAGCGTGTGCGGGGTGTGTACCATGTGTGGGTGTGCACTGTGTGCGGGTGTGCACCGTGTGCAGGTGTTCACCATGTGCGGGGTGTGCACCGTGTGCGGGGTATGCACACTGTGCGGAGTGTGCACACTGTGCGGGTGTTCAGCGTGTGCGGATGTTCAGCGTGTGCGGGGTGTGCAGCGTGTGCGGGGTGTGCACATTGTGCGAGGTGTGCGGGCTGTGCACATTGTGCGGGCTGTGCACACTGTGCGGGTTGTGTGGGATGTGCAGGGTGTGCGGGGTGTGCACGCTGTGCGGATTGTGCGGGGTGTGCGGGGTGTGCACATTGTGCGGGGTGTGCGGGGTGTCCCCCCGTGCGGGCGCGGCCCCGCAGGGCGGTCCCCGTTGCTGTCGGCACTGGGCATGTGCGCAGCTCCCGCCGCCCCCGCCCGCGGGCCGCGCTCCGCGCTCCGCAGCGCCGATGGACTGAGCGCGGAGCCCGCACGGCCATGGAGCTGCGGAGATCCATCTCGGCCAGCGCCGAGGCCGAGAGACCGATGAGGCGCTACGGGGCGGTGGAGGAGACGGAGTGGAAGGCGGAGGCGCTGGGGAGAAGTGAGTGGGGGCCGCGGGCGCGGGGCCGGCCGGGCGGTGCGGTCCCGGGTCCGGCTCCTGTTTGCGGGGCGCAGCCGCCGAGGAGTTTTCGGGCAGGAAGGTTTGTGTGACCGCTTTGCCCTCCGGTGCTTCCCGAGGGGGCTGTGTGAGGCAAACGGCTTCTCTGTGCCGAGGGTCGCGGCAGCCCCGCTCCAGCCTTGTCTTGAGACTCGGGTCGTTCGCTCGCTCCGCGAAGTGAAGCGGGAGCGGGTGGCCCGGGAAGGATGATCGGGACGTTTGCTCTCCCCCGTTGTTTAGTAGGTGGGATTTAATCTATGGCTTTCCGTAAATATTGGTAGTCTTTAATGTGTTTCACGTTTGAAAACCGCAGACAAAAACTACGATATTCCCTCTTGTCATCTCAGACGGAGGTACAGCAATACAGCTCTTAGTTCATGCCTTCAGTGGTTGAACTGTATTTATGAGCTCAACAAATGTTCTGTGCTGAAGAGCTTTCTTGAAATCATAATTTTCCAGAAAGCAGCAATTGACCTTTCCCAAGTGCCGATGGAAAGAGCAGTTAAAGAGATACATAGGTGCCAGTTCAGGTTATCTGTGGGACCTGGTTGTCTCTAAGACACCAGCTATTATTCTTTTATTGACACAACTCTCTTCTTTACAACCTAATAAGCCTGTAAATCCCTTCTAATTTTCCAGGTAACCACTGAGGCAAGAGATGTTGATAAGATTGTTGATTGATTGTTGATAAAAACCTCTGTACTAGTATTAAGAAAAATATTTTCTAAGTATCATCAGGTGTTCGATTAGGTCACAGGAAAAGAAAGCTTTGTGTGTTATCTGTTGTGACACCTTCAACTTGGCTGGTACTGGGGTTCTGAGATTCTTGATTCCCCACCCATCTTTTGATGTGCATCATGAAGTCTCACCTGGATGCTTTTTGACCTCCATGGCTTTGCAGCACCTTGGCAGCAGATTTTAGCCAGTGCTCTTGCTGTGTTTACTTTTCAAATACTGCCGTGTTCTGAAATGATCCTTCACCTCTGGCTTCAGCTTTTCATGCATTTGTCATTGTCTGCCATGTACTGGTGACAAGGTGTAACTCTCCCACTCCACTGCTTCAGTTGCAGTGTTGGGTTTGTTGCAGTGCCTGGCACAGGTTCAGGGCTGAGGAACTCCACACTTTCTAAAATGGAATTGAAGACTGAAATCACTGTTGACTGAGTTGGTTGAGTCAGACATATGCAACAGTTTTGCAGGTTCTCTGGCATGATACAGACGTGCTTGTCTTGTTCTCATAACTATGTCTGGTTTTGCTCCAGCACTCAGGAACTGAGTGCAGTGCAGCACTTGCAGTAATAATAATAATAAAACCTGGTAGCCTGAGGTGACAGAAGGGTTATGTCTTGCCAGCTTTGGACAAAAATCATCTATTTTGCAGGAGGCAATTTGCAGGGAGACCTTATCTGCTCAAAAATATGTGCTTAGCATTGAGCTGCCACCCAAATCACAGCTTGACCTGGCACCAGAATGGGCTGTTAGCAGGACTGGACCTGTGTACAGGTGTCTGCTCTCTGGCTCTGCTGCTGAGCTCTCTTTCTACACCAGATTCTGTTAAAGGAGAATTCTGTGTATAAAATTTAGATATAGAATAGGACTTAATCTGGAGGCCATGATCTGCTCTTTGAAAAGCATAAAATTATATTATTATATATTTGAATAATTTGTTTCTTTTGTTTGCTCATAAGCTTCAACTTTCTTAAAATATTGTGGAAAATGCTATTTGTATTATCTGGTTTAAACAATTCCTGCATATCTTTCCTATTTAAATACAAGCACTTGACTTCTGGTCATAGTTTTGCATTGATTAAAAATAAATAGATCTTACTCTTTACTGTAATGCTTCCTTACAGCCATCCTAAATTGCATGACAGTAGTCTCCAGAAGGTCTGTGAAGAAGCTGAAAAACCATTATCCCCTTTTGTACTGATGTCAACAATTAGCCTTTGGTATTTGCATATTGTTTTAAATATTAAATGCTCGGTAATAGTATTAACAAAAGCAGAAACCCATTACTACATATGCATTGACCCTTTTCACCCTGATGATTTGTTGTATTAAATCAGGATCTCTTTGGAGGCAGAACTTGTGGATCTGCACGACAGAGTGCTGTTCCCTGGTCAGTGCCTTGTGATGTGGGTGCAGTCATGTCACAAGAGAATGGACATTCTGATTATGTCCATTACAGAGAGAATGTTGTGGAAGTTTGGTAGTTTCTGTGTAATTAGTTAAATGGAAAAAGAGCTGTGTGTTAATTTCTCTGTCCGTGGTACTGAAAGCATTGCTGGGTATTGGTTATAACCGAAGATGATGAAATGTAACATCATTCTGCTCTACAACGGCCTCTTTCAGCCAGATTATCAGAGGAGTTAAGGTGGTTCACCGGAGCTGAGGATCTGATGCCCTGCAGCCTGAGGGTGTCATCATCTCCCATGGGTTTGCCAACAAAAGAGGAGGCAGATAGTTTAAAGGTATCTCTTAAACAGCCCTTCCCTTCACATACAGGGGGGATTTTCAGGGACAAGAGAACACTGAAAAGGATGGCTTACCTTGTACAGAGCAACCCATCCATTCTCTGGTGCATGCTTGTAAAAGACAAGCTTATAAACTGTCAGGCTTGTATAATAATAATGTGGTTACAGCCTTCTCAGTAAATGATTTTTACAGCACAGTCTTGAGGAGTGTGCTGTGAGGCAGAGCACTCGAGCGTTTGGGTCAGCCCTCATTACCAAGTGCACAGCTTCATTTAGAATCTGTCTTGCTATTGGCAGGGACTCATAATGCCCTGATTAAATAACTGCACACCACAGCAGGGAAATAGCCACAAAGAAACAAGGCAGTTTTTCACCATCCTTTTGAACACTGCCCTTCTCAGCTACATTTCTGCTGAGCTTTTCTGTTCTCTTCCGATTTGGATGAGGTCTGGAGCTAAATGCAAAATTCCCTGAGACTGGCAGAGCTTCAGTCAATGTAAGGAAGCAGAAATGTCAGGAAACTGCAAAGGTTATGTTTTGATGCAGTTTAGTGCAGCATGAAATTTGTTTATTGTTTTCACTTTAATGGTAACTCAGCATTGGAGGTAAGCACACACTCCACCTTTTCAGCAATTCTTGAACATGAAGTGTAGAATAGGGAAAGTGCCCCTGTTACAGCCCAGCACTGAAGAAGCTGGAGATTCCCAGCATGAGACTCAGTAGCAGCAGGAGGCCTTTACAACCAGCTTTACTTGCTCTCCCTTCCTGCTGTGAGTGCTGTGTCACAGGTCCAGGCAAGGAACTGTGAGATGGCAGGTCACTCCAGAGCAGCACCAGTGAGGTGAACCTAATTCTGAGATTGCTCTGACTTGTTCCAACAGCAGAAAGACAGTACCAGTCCCAGGCTCACAGATCTGTGACACATGTGAAAACACAATTCATCATATTCAGCTAGTTTATCTTGAAAACCTTTCTAAGCTTGTAAGCCAGAAAGAGATTCTTTTATGTATTTATATGCTCTGCTGCTGAGCACTGAAAACATGCACTGTTTAATATTTTGTGTTTCTTGGCACCATGGAAGGGTGGGTGACATCTCTATCTGGAACATTTTTGGTTCAAGATCCATTTTAGAAGTGCTGTTGTGCACAGAGATGGTCTTTCAGCTTGGAGAAGCCTGAAAAGCCAAAGGAAAACCATAGACCATCAATAGCAATAACTTAGATATGGTCATGTAGGCTGGTCATCTGTTCTCTTTGGTGACCAAAAAATGAAGAAAAGACATCCGTAGCCTGGTTATAGCTACTTGCTTTATCTAATCTGCTGGGAACTGTTTGTGACCTTTTTAAGGCCTGGTTTCATTAACAGAAGAGAATGGCTGCATTGTAGGACAGGATCTGGCTCATGATACGTTAATGTTACTTAATAACATTTTATAATAACTTGAAAAATTTCTGTTGCAACATTAAAAAATCAATCAAGTAGCACCAGAGAAACACATTTGTCTTGCACAGAAAAGGCTGCACAGCTGGTATCGTGTGACATCTATCTGTCATTCTGATCTCTGATGAGTAGTTAGGATGGGTTGGTATTAATCATATGCCTCTAGGTATTAGTCAAAAAGTAGGTAAATGCCAATTTATTCTTGAATCTTTGTGTCAGCTTTACAAATCTGAGAGATGGAATAGCTCTCTGTGTACCTAGGACTGACAGAGTGCATAGTGTGTTGGTTCCTGTGAGACATCAGTGCACTCCTGTGTATTGATGCTGGGTTGGTCCCAAGGGACTGTAGAAAGGCAGAGGTGGATGCAGCCCTGGTATGTGGTGTGGGGTACAGCCAATGGCCTCATTTTCTTGCTCCTGTATTGCTTCATGGGAGGGAAAGGTGGCTCATGTTGTGTCACAAGAGAGGGCAGGAAATGTGAGTAGAAAGCTGCAGTGGTGCTCAGGGCTGCCAAGTCACAGACTGCAGAGCAATGCTGGGAATTCAGGAGTTCTCAGCATGAGGGAGGACTCCTAAGTTGGGACTGATGAGGGGCAGAAGTTTGCTCTGCAGTACCCACAGTTAAATCCAAACATGTATCAAACATATCATCTGATAGTTAAATATTCACATATACACCTTTGAGCCTTCTTCTATAATTCCCCACATGTTGCACAGACATCCACAAATCAATATTGGTGCTTTGCATGAAAACTTTCTGTTACTTTAACACGTCTCCAGTCAGTCAGGGAATGACCCTGCCTACTATGCTCTTGTAATATTGTTCCCCAGTGTCATCATATTTCCACTCTGATTTAAAAAAGAAAAAAAAAAAAAAAGAAAGTTTCACAGGCACAAACAGAATTAATATAGCTCAACTACCATTGCTATTCCTTCACAGTAATGCCCCTGTGTAACTGTAAATTCCCCATAATTGTTAATTGTGTCTATTAGAGACAATTAAGGAGACAAAACAGATTAGGCTTATTCAGGCCATCTATTTAATAGATGGGAAAGAGGCAAACTGAAGGACATACACAGTTAAGCTTCTCTTTATAGAAACAGCCAGACTTCTGCCTTTATGGAGGTCTGGGCTTCAATCAGAGAATGTAATTATTATTCTTTCCATGTCTCCACTTAGAAAAAAACCTGTGTAAAAATTTTGAAAAGAGAGTAACCAAAAAAATCAAAGTAACAATAAAAGATTAATAGTCAGCGTTCGACCTTTTTAGAAAATATTTGACAAAGTGTTGTAATGAACAAAGACAACTGATTCAAAGGGTGCTGCTAGTTCTAGATTTTCTCCTTGTTCATAATTCTTAATCTCAACATATTTATATTGTACTTCAAGAGGAAAAGCAGCCTGTGTCTGATCTGTGGAACCAAGACAGAACTCTCACGCTGAAAATCAGAGAGGGTTTCTAGAAAAGATTGAGGCTGTTTTCTATAAAACCCTTGTAAAATTCACCTGCTTTGATGGCAGTCTGATGGCTCTAAAATTCTCCTACACAGCTTAGTGTTTTTATAAGTAATTGGTGATTTTGGCCAGCAGACTGTACATTCAATTTATCTGCCTTTTCATTGCTTATGCACATTTACATGTACTGCATCCTGATCCTTCTGCAAAATATTTCTTAAAACCAAGATGTGCCACTTAATGATCTCCACCAGGTCATTGCTGCATCCCCTGTTGCTCATACAGGAAGGGTGTTACTTGGTTTTGGTTTACTTCACAAAGTAAATAGAGTGATTTACAGAGTGACACTAATCCAGTTTATACTTTCTACACATTATCTCATTTTTCTAATTCCTCCCCCCACAGCTGGTTGCTCCAGACAGCTGCAGAGACAGAGGAAGAAGGAAAACAGAGAACTGCAAATATTTTAGTGCCTCAGAGTGTATTCCTACTAAAATATTGGTCAACAGTGGGATGAACCATGACTTTGAAAGCAGCTTCTTCCAGGTGAAACTTCATGTGGGTTTCTCAAGTCCACAGAGCAGAAATAAAATCAGTTAATGGACTACCCTTGCCCTGTAGTCTCCCTTTTTCACTTTTTTGTTGAGCTATGTGTGTCCAAGGCTTCTCAATGAAAATTGGAGTTTATTTACTCCCTAACTTGTCCTATGGTTCTGAACATAATCGTCTCTTTACAATACTTTGTCCAACCTGTCCTACAACACAAATGAGTCAAATGAGTAAAACAACAACCAAATCCAACCCAGAGAGGGTGTGGAGTCTCCCTCACTTGGGGATATTCCAGAACAGCCTGGACACAATCCCGTGCTGTGCTCTGGGATGACCCTGCTGGAGCAGGAGGTGGGACAGGGTGACACACTGTGTGATCTCTTCCAGTGTTACCCATTCTGTGATTCTGTGTAATTCTGAAGAGGGGCTGCCTTGCAAAAACATGTTGGTTATTATGGATCAAGACTGCTACACATCTACTCACATATCTCAGCAAAAACATTTGTCTCAGCTGAAAGACTCATAAATCTGTGGGTTAATGACTTCCAAAAACTCTGTGTGTCCCAAGCAGGAAATGAACACTTAATGCAGTGTTGGCAGTGCCAAACAATAATTGTTGGAAAAGTTATAAATGAAGCTAAAGTGTCATATTTGGGAGTGTTGCTTAAGAATTTTCTCATTTCCTTTAAACATATTTTACAGAAAAAATACATTAGACCAGGAAAGTAGGACACTTTGAACTACACAAATCATCCTCGCTGCTGGTTGCCTGTGGGATTATGGACTCAGTCTGTGTAATTTTTTTGACTGTGTTTGATAACTGATCTCAGTTGCATGGTATGTTTTCATCAGAGAAAACCACTTGTGAGAATGGTTCAAGAGTGCATTATAAAACAGGAATAAAAACTTACATTCAGGACTGGACATGCACTGCAAAATTCAGGGTATCATGTGTAAAGTTTCCAGAGTTTTCTTCTAGAAAGGTTTGAACCCAGCACTCCCTAAACCTGATTCCCAGAGGGCTTTTCCTCTGTAGCTGAATATGTTCTATTTTCATAGAAGCCTTAGTAAAATAGGGCCAGAGACTCAATTTTCCATGAGACATGTTCTACTGTCTGGCTACATAAAGGCATGGTATAAATGCATTCTAAACTCAGATGAAAAATGAATGCTTGGAGGGCAAACTCTGAGAAATCAAGAGGAGCACCCTTGGATAATTATGTTAGTTGCCCTTGAGGATCAGCAATGAATCATGAATTATCAACATTTTGTCAGCTCATAAAGGGCAAAATATTTGAGAAAATAATTTGTCACTGAATGAGGATGAATGATTTTCAGTGAGACAAGCTGCTCATTGCAGAATCCTAATGACTGCAAACACTACCAAAATGCAAGAGGTAATTTGTTATTATAAGAATATCAGCAGTGTTTAAGGATCTTTTTATTGCCCTGAACCCTCCCACAACCTAAACCTTTATTGATTGGGATTTAAAGAATTTTTTTTACAGGCACATCTGAGTTTTTTCATATACTGGTGAAATTGGAACAAAAGATCTGCCTGTAAAGTTGTTTAATGGTTTTGTTCATCTTTTAGAGAAAACAACTCCCAAACCAGAAAAGGAATCAATAGTCATCCTACCACTAATGTCTTTTCAGTACAGGAGGCCAAAGTAAGTTTTAGAATAATGGTGTTGAACCCAAAAGAGTGAGACAGTGACCTCCCCTCCCTGGGAAAGGAAAGAGAAGCTCCATT
>VYZS01018879.1:12150-37715 GCA_013400695.1 Neodrepanis coruscans | reverse complement strand
GCCGCCCTCAGTGCCATGCCTATGCCGGCTTGGCCGGCCGCCACGCCACCTGCGCTGGGCTGGGCGAACGGCGGCTTCCCGCGCCAAGCCTGCCGCATTCCCGCGGTACGGCCCCAGCACTGCGCGCCCACCGCGCCACAGCTCGGCCCCGGCGCCACGCACCCGTGGCCACAGCCCTGTGCAGCCGCGGCCCTGCTGCCGCACTGGGACATAGAAACCGCCCCCACTTCCCGGGCTGCACCCCCTTCCCCCGGGGCCGGTGGGGAATGGGGGGAGGGGAGAAATTATTTTATTTTCTAACCCACAACATCCAAACAGGGGCAGCTCCATTTTTTTTAATCATGACAGGCAAGTTCTGTGGAAGGTGAACAAGGTGACTGTGTGTTAGTTCACAATTACCATATTTGAAATAGGAGAACGTACCAACTGAGCACTGCAGGAAAACAGTCCATTTTGGACTTCTTTCTATCTTGAAGGGTCAGGTGAGGGGAAACTGCTGTTTGTAAAAAAAAAAAAGCTGCTATTAATAGAGGGTTTCTAAATGCTACAGCAGCTGCTTAGATACTTTGCTAGAAGCCAGTAGGTGCTTTCAGAGCTGACTTTTCTGCAAAGTCCACTTACTTTTTTTATGTGGCTCTGGTGGACAAAAATACTCAAAAGTTGCCACAGAGCAAGGCCCATATTATAGGTATTCAAATACAGAGAATGACTCACACTTTCAAAACTAACATCTAGCTAGATTTTCTTATCTTGGCTGCTTAAAATAGGAACTATAGCCCTGATGGGCACTGAATCATTTGATCACCAGTATTTTTCTACAACTGAGAAATAGGAATACAACAGAGACTTTGCAATGTAGCTTGCCTTTGAGTCTACAAATATTTTGAAAAGGCAGTTGTTCAAACAGCACAAAATAAAGCACAACTTAGAAGTTTTAGGCAACACCTCTCCGTTGCCAGCAGTTACTGTGTTTCAGCCCTGGCACTCTTGCATCTTGGAGCTATCCCTGGAAGTGCTTCAGTGCAGGTTCTGCTTCCCAACAGGCAGCCAGAGATGATGAATCAGTACAGCTCCCTGTGAGGCAGTCAGAAAACCCATGTCTTAGGCCAGAATGGCTAACCCACTCATATGCTATATGGAGTTTCGAGAAACCTGCCTGGTCTAGTTGAAGATGTCCCTGCCCATAGCAGGGTGTTTGAGAACTCTCTCAAAGATTTTTTAATAGTCTTGGGAATCTGGAGAGGTCCCAGCTGACTGTAAGGTGGCAAAAATTGTTCCAATTTTCAAGAAGGGCAAGAATGATGACCCTAGGACCTATAGGCCTGCCGATCTCACTTCAGTGCCTGGTAAAATTGTGGAGAAAATTATTCTTGGAGTTATTAAAAGACAGCTGAAGGACAACACAGTCATCAGCCACAGCCAGCACGGCTTCATGAGGGGAAAGTCCTGCTTCACAAACTTAATTTGCTTCTATGGAAAGGTAACCTATATAGCCGATCAAAGGAAGCCAATTGATGAAATCTGTTTGGATTTCAGTAAATCATTTGATACTGCCTCTCACAGTATCCTTCTGGACAAAATGTCCAGCACACAGCTGGGTAAACACATCATGTTATGGGTGAGCAACTGACTCATGAGTCAGGTACAGAGGGTAATAATGAAGTTGCGCCGGGGACATTTAGGTTGGATATTAGGAAAAGATTCTTAGGGTTGGTTGGGCACTGGAACAAGCTCCTTGAGGAAGTGGTGACAGCACCAAGGCTGAGAGAGTTCAAGAAGCATTTGGACAATGCTTTCAGACATGTGGTGTCTCTTGCGGATGTCATGTGCAGGGCCAGAAGCTGGACTTTGATAATCCTTGTGGGTCTCTTCCCAGGATATCCTATGATTCTGTGATCCTAACTAGATGATCTTTAAGATCCCTTCCAAGCCAAACCATTCTAGGATTTTAGGATTCTGTGTTTAGATATATACACATCTACATTCACAAATACACATTAAGAGGTACAGAAAGCTAAGAGAAAGTTGGAAATGCTAGATTTGCTAACAGCTGAAGGCCAGTGCTTTGTCTCTGAAACAAGGGAGACAAAAGTCCAGTGTCCAATGTCCTAAATACAGCTAGAAAAGCCCAGGCTGCAAATGCACTCAATGGAAATTTTGCCCTACGTGTATAAACATACATGGGAAAGAGAGGCATGTGTTGTGTTTATATTTGCAACTGTAGAATGTGATAGAGTCCCATTGTTTTTCTGATCCATAGTGTAGTTTCCCTCACAATCTAAATATTTTTCTCCACTGAGACAGAGATTTGTTTCAGCATGCACACTCATAAGCTAAACTCTTCCGCTAAAACAGTAGAACTCAAGGACCAAATGAGAGTGTTTTGGACCAAATGAGAGTGTTTTTCATACCCATGTGTGCTTTGGATAAACACTTCAAAACAGAGCTTGTTAAAAAGAGCTTCAGAAAAATAGTTTCTCCATCAGTGACAAACACTGTCTAACCACTTCCCTGAAGATGGAGATTTGGACATATTCTCTTCCTTGTGTAGCATGGAAACGTTCCTGGAGCAGAGAGGGAAAAAATCCCCCTTTTCTCTCCACCGCTGGTGCTCAGAGAGCAGCCACTGAAGATGCACAGGAGGATGCACTGTAGGGTTAGGCTCTGAGAGTGGCTCAGGGCAAAGGCACACTTAGAAGGTGTGACGTTTCCCAGCTGGGTTTGTTTCAGTGTTTTTAATGTTAATTGCTTGGGCCAAGACTAATAGCCTTCCACCAGCGACATCCCCAGCAGTGTCAGAGCAGCTGCACCTGTGCACTGCTGCATTGCCCAGCTGGTAATGCCCAGCAGCACAAATATAACCATTTTGCATTAGCAGTAAACAGGGTAGTCATAACATGTAAAATGCTTTGTGTCAGAAATATAACTTAATCAAAGGGTTGTGCTCTGCCAGATGTACTTCTGAGAAAGTGGTTATTAATGTGGAGTTAAGTCTCTCATTCTTATGTGTTTTGAAATCAAAGCTTTGACTTGTAAGTACAAGTGAACAGCTCCTATTAATTTGTGATTAACACAGGAATTGGTATAGGCAAGACTTTGGAGATCTCAGTGGCTAAAAGGCACAATCTGCTAGCATGACTAAGGGATCCATTTAATGCTTCTACGTGCTCTTACAGAGTGGAGAAGAAAGAGCAGCTGAGATCTAGGTCTCTGAGGCTTTTTATCTACCATGAGAAAGCGTGAGAGTCACTGAGAAAGAGTCAGAGCTGTGCTGTTCTGAATCACCAGCCTGCCAGACCTGCACGCCAAATATATGTAGTCACTAAGATATGCCATAGACCTTCATCTTATGATGAAGAAGAGGTAGTTTGACACTAGCTCAGATGCAGAAAATGTCTTTTCCATGCACAGTCAGCCCACTTCAGGACAGGACTATATAAGCAGACAGGTCTTAGGAGAATCCAGGGACCCTAGCCTCCTGGCTTCATTCAGTGGACTGGCAGCAGCTCTGTGCCAACATCACTCCTCAGGTGAAGTAGCTCTACCAGAAGTGCCTTGCTTGAACTTCTCGCTAAATATTTGCAGCTAAGGCTTTACATCAGAGTACTTCTCTAATTAAAAACAAAATCCCCGCACTTCTGAAGTGTATGCAAACGTAGATTAGGAAGTAAAGCCTTTGGCACAAGTTGGTGTAAATATTGTGGTATGCATGTCCTTGTTGATATGTAGGAGTTCAGGGTAGCTTGTACTACCCAGGACAATTTTTTTATGGAAGTAGAGTTTTTAGAGAACATGCTGACCTGAGCACAACTTATTTCAGAATTTCTATAGGTGGGGATGAACATATATATAAGAATCAAGTGGAAACACTTGACCAGAAGACTACTCATAAGATACAGTAAGAATACAGCACCCTGTCAGTTATGTGGAAATAAGATCTTTCCAGGATTCTGTGACTGAATTAGCTAAAATTTTCTTTTTTTTTTTTCATTATTTTTATGATGTAGCTTTGTTCACTGATTTGAAGTGTCAACTACTTTAAATTCTGATAAAGGTCTCCATTTCTTTAAAAAAGACAGGATGAAGGAATGCCTTTTACATCTGCCCATCATTATCGGTCCCCTTTTCCTTCCCCCCACCCCCCAAAAGAAGGTAAATTGGTGTCCAGGACATAGTGTGAGATGGTTTGTTCTACTGAACTGGAGGTGTTACAAGATTTCACAGAAAACTCCCTTCACACAAGATCGTCTGTCTACAGATGACTCTGTCATGCAATCTGGATAAGCCCCCTTTTTTTGTCATCTCAAACAGACACAAAAGCCCTTGCTATTCCCTTATGGCAAAGCCATACCTCTCACTTTTTCACCCAACAGCAGGTACATAAAGAGACCACAGGTGACAACAGACTTGGTGCAAAAGTTAGATCCCTTGTCAGCAGTTCCCTAAGGCATATATTCCCTGAAAAGGTTTAATTCTTGAGGATGGAGACCACTGATATAAGAAGGTATTTGGGAGGTGGCCTATGCCTTTCCTCAGCACCCCATAGACCTGAGGAAGCACATCTCTACCACTGTAAAAGTACTAGAGGTTCACTGTCTTGATATCCTTTCACCTGACTGACCTTTCTTGTCTCTCCTCTTTTTTTCCCCTATTCTCCTCTAGCTTAAGAGCGGCTAGTACTCCAGAGCTGATTTCGAGTAGCCTTATTTTGTTTAACAAGAAACTCAGCCTATCTAAGGTAAACTCTTCCAGCAGTCCCAGAGCAGAAGTGAATGCTTTCTGGGTGCTATCTATGGCTGTTAAGTGTTCAAAAGCAAGCTTAAGGATAGGATTTGCTAAGTTGTGATTGAAGAACTGGAAAACTGCAGGAGAGAAACAGACTGGGGTCATCCCAGGATGATCCGGCACAACATGGTGCTTGGGAAGAGGCATAATGTTGTACTAGAGAGTGTATTACAAGAGTCAAGTGCTGGTTTTTAAGTCTCTTGCAACCAATAGTTTAAATCACATGGCTCATCTTGTTTCGTCTTGTGCTTGTTAAACTGAGGAAAGCATTTACTGGATCAAAATGTAAGTAGGTATATAAGCCCTTATCATAGATCATCAAAGTACTACATAAAACGGAGAATTCATTATTATTAGCTATTACATGTATTATGATAAAACATTGCATAGAATGAGGTCCTCTTTAAATGTATATCTTGTGTCTCTAGACAAAAGTACTAATCCTAAGAATACTTAAGTCAACAAAACAAAGACAAGAAAGAAAGAGGGATTGTTCTCTTCTACAGGACTAGAAAGATGGATTGTTCCTGCCTATAGAGGAAAAACAGAGGACTGGTAATATCCCCAAATAAAGCATTTGAGGGAAAGGAGAGACATACCAATTGCCCAGGTGCCAATATATTGTCTTTCTTATCCATTAAGACAAGACTTGCAAGCTTTCATATCTTTCATAACCAGATAGTATATAATTTAATTGGAAACTAAGACATCCTTGACAACAATGATGTCTGTCCTGCCTTTCTTTGGGAAAAGAGAAAGAAATCACTCTCTGTTTGTTCTGCCTCTACCATGAAACAAAGCATGCTATTGCTGTGCCTCTGATAGACACCATCACTGTTTGGTGGACATGACTTTGCAGAGGAATGAAGTAAAGAGTCAGCCATAAGCATCCTGCCACACATATCTGAAATCAAGAAAACCATGGCCACACTGTTCAGAACTGAGACTCAAGGCAAGCCTTCAAAGCTACACTTTAGCAGTTTAACACTTCCACCTACAGACTTCCAGAAGAGTCATTGAATTCTGTAGAGTTTGTTCCTTACATGCTGGTGAACTTGGCTGGAGTTCAGAGCAATTGCAGAGTCACTGCTAGCAGTCAATCCAAATCAGTGCTTGCAGAGCAGCCCTTTCGTCAGCCTGACCCTTTGATATGCATTGCTTCTGTTACCCCTTTCCAGCTGGTCTTCATCACACATCAGACCCAGAATTCACATCCTTCAATGTCTTCACCTCAGCAGCCCTTAATTATTACATCTCCTAGCCAAAATATACACTTCTTGTGGATGAGGGAATATAAGAACATAACTTTTCCAACCTTTACATAAAGAAAGATTTGGGATTTTTTTTTCTCCTATTCCAAACTCAGTTCTGAACTGCTTTGAATTTCTTTCACTTCCCAGTCTCCTGCTTGACATTTAAGATGTTTCAGTCCATGAACCAGCTCCTGACAGCTAGGTGCTTAGTAGTGACCGGACTTAGGCTGCCCCACATGCTGAGCTGTATTCAACAAAACTCACCAAGACCCCTCACATAAGTATTTAAGTTAACCTGACTGCAATTCAGAAAGAAACATGTCTCTCTTCCTGCTCGAATCTTTTATGGACCCAGACCCTCTATAAAAGCACTCCCTTGCCTGGCCTATTGATCCCTCTGATCTTCTAATTAAAGGTTGGGGCACTCTCATGCAGAAATTGCTGCTGTGCTCTCCAGACAATTTACCAGAAGAGAAGCGGGGATGTTACAGCATTACACGGATCCCTGACACCAACTGTCCGTGCAGTGGCCTCAGATATGTTTGTCATGTTTCATATTTGGTACTTTATGACACAGTGTACAGGTTCTGGCTAGGATGAAGCTAGTTTTCTCCATAGCATCTGTCATAGTGCTATGTTTTGGATCTGTGACAAAAACAGGGTTAGGGTTAGGATTCAGAGAACAGTAATCCTACAGCTCCCAGGAGACATTTGTTCCCTCCACAGTTTTCTCATCTGGGCCACAGCCTCAGCCCAGAGCTGCCATTAGGGTTAGGGTCGAGAGCCACAAAGCTTACAGCTCCAGAGACACTGTTGAAGCAGGAGGCATACCAGAGGCACCAACATTGCTCTGTCCATGCTATTCTCAGGTGTAGTCCTAGCAACCCTTCAAGGATGTGCATTTCTATGTAAGTCAGCCTCTCTCAAGCACTCTGCTATGGGTAAAACTGAACTGTCTACCTGCAGGATTTACTGCAAGCAGGGTTTACTCTCAGGCAGGATTTACCCCCAAGCTAGCAGAGGTACTTACAGTAAGTCAGCGCATTTATCTCAAATAATTTCCACTCACTGTAGGATTAATGCAAACGGGCAGTTACTAGTGACATGCCGTAATGGATTCCTGTGGCTCTAACACCTGCACCGCCATGTACCTGCATCCTGCTTCCCTGGGCACCACCAGCCAGCTATGGACAAAAATTGCTTGTTTTGAAGGTAGGGAGTAGGTAATGAAGGAGGTTTCCAGGAATGTGTTGGAATCCTTTTGGGAAATGAGTCATTATAAAAAAGCGGAGAAAGGTAAAGAAAATGAAGAAAGTGTGTTTGCTAGGCAGGTGTGGATACTGCAGCAGAAGATGTGGATTTGGGTTGCCTCAGGGATTGTCAGGAAAATAGGAAAATTACTTTCTAAAGAATAGTTTACAACCTCAGCTTCCATTTCAGGAGCTCTGTGTTGTCTAAGGCCAACTTTGCCTCCTTCACCACCCTGCTTGTTATAGGTGCTTTTTTTAGGAGATCCTCTGAACTCAGGAACAACCACTAACTATAGGTCTTGTTCTTTCTTATGTAAACCTTCAACTGGAACATGGTGAGAACTTAAATACTGATACCAAGTGCTATATTTAAGAGAAAGAATTTTACCAAAAGATCATGCATGTAGCAAAGATTCCTCTGTACACACTTTTTAGGTTGACATCTGAGCTAAATCTTTATTCACTGTGTTGAACACCACAAGTACTATTATTACATTTGGACAGTGCAGGAAGTTCACAAGTATGTCAAATCACTTTTTCAGGTTAGTTTTGATTTATTGCAGTAGTGAGAATGAGCTAAATGTGTTAGGTGCATCTACCTGCTCTGAAGAAAGATGATCCATAGACTTTTTCTTTGCAAGGAGGTAAATGGGGACTACATATCTCACAGCACTCAACTTTTATGTGACTTTCTGGAGGCACATGTTTTCATGCAACAGTAGCAGGTTTTTTAGTAGTTCCATATTGTTACTGTTTATTTTAAAATTTACATATTGATAATCTGGCAGATTCTTCCTTAGAAACACTCTTGCTATGACTTTTCTGCTTATGCCATGCAGAGCCTGAAATTACACTTGCATGTCTGGAGTCTCTCTCTACAGCCTAGATACAAGAATCATCCCAGGGATAACTATAACCTAGAGATCTGAGCACTGCCATTGCTGAGACAGGCTGAAGTTACAAACACCGCTTGCTGCTGAGCAATTCAGAAATAAGATTTTCTTGCAATGTTTAGCCTTCTCTTTTGTAGGCTGCAAGATGTGCTTTGGCATCCTCTCAGAGGAACTGCATGCAGTTTCTCCTACATATATATCAGGGGCCATTACCGTTAGACCTGTTCATTCAAATTGCTTAGGAATCCTTGCATCCTACAGTGCATGAGAAGTTTATTATAAAAGGAAAGATAGTGAAAGATACCATATATAAAATAAATATTTCAGGCCATTTTTAGCTTGCTCATAGGTGTCAAGGACCGTTTTCAGCTGCAGTAAGGGTGAACAAAAGCAGAAAAAAATGATACTGTAATTTACTGTGAACCTTTCCACTGTCTTCCCTGAAAATATTTGTGTTTGAACAGTGTGTACTGCTCTTCCCTTTAGAGTGATTGACTGAATCACAGTATCATGGGATACTTCAGGTTGGAAGGGCACTCAGGATGTCTCTAGACCAACCTCCTGCTGAAAGCATGATCAGCCTAGGTTGCTGAAGGCTTTATCCTGTCTGGAAACATCTCAGCACAAACTCCTCCTTGCTATCCTGTTTTTTTTAATCAGTAAGTCTCTTTACAGCTAGAACTAGTGTGACACCACATCTTGAACCTTTTAGATTATATTGTAAGCGTCTTTCCCAAGAAGTTAATTGTGAACTGATTAACATTGATGAATAGATCTCAGTTCAAAAACGGATGTGTGAAACCAGTTGGTGTGAATGATTCCCCATTAACTTACAGTCCGATAGATCTAAAATTAATTTAAACGTGCTTAAAATCAGACAAGCATTTAGAAATTTTGCTGTACTGGGGTCCAAATTGTTCTGAAACAGAATGAAAAACCAGAGGAAGAAAGACATCAAAACCAAACGAACTGCAGACATTCAGCTGACTCTTTTGTTCAGTATTTGCATTGTTTGAAAGACAACTGTGAAGCATCTCGCTTATCCACAAGGCTCCCATCAGGCTGTTTACCAGTAAAATCTGAAAGGCTGTTTGGAGTCCACGTGATTTCTAGTACTTTGAGCAGGTTGGTTTTGTTTCCTTGTTCAGACATGTTCTAGTCCAAAGATGTTGTGTGCAGAAACTGTCAGGTCATGAATAAAAGATAAAAACCACACTTTTTAACCAGCTTCATTGGACTGGTTCAGAGGTTGGTTCAAACGGCAGGGATACAATCAGCAGACAGGAGACTTCCATGACGGTTTTACAATCGTACTGAAAATTTTAAAATAAGTGTTTAATGACTTTGTTGAGTATCAAAACCATTGTGTACTTATGCAACACACACAGAGCAGGGTCTAAGGACTAGGAGCGGTCAGGCACGTAACTGTAGACATGGGTTTTCGGGATGAACGGAACCCAGGGCCTGGGCTCGATGATGGAGAAGAAACCTATTGCCCCGGGTGATGCCAGCTTCTTGCCCACGCTGCCGGCCCGCTTTCCAGAACTTTCTGCACACCAACATCGGGGAACCGGGGTCTTCCGTAGCGCCGGCCGCACCCCGCTCCTAGGGCTGAGCACTCCCGCCCGGGCCCCGCACACGGCGGGCCCCGCGCTCCGCGCCCCCCGCCCCCCGCCTCCAGCATCGGCCGGGCCCCGCTCCTCCCTCTCCCCCCGCCGCCGCGCGCAGTGGGCCCGCCCGCCTCTATATAAGAGCCGGGTGGGCGGATCGGAGCCCCAGCGTCGCCGCCGGCTGAGCAGCGGAGCTGCTGCGGAGGTCATCGTCGAGCGTGGGGCGCAGCCTGCCTTCTTCCCGGCTCTCCGCCGCCCTGCAGCTATGGCCTGGCAGCCGATGGAGATCAACCCCGAGGTGCGCGAAGGGAGGCGGAGACCGGGTGGGGGCAGCGGGGCGGGTGGTGGGGCGCCGTGTCTCACCGGCACTCACGCTTCTCCCGCGCATTGTCTTCCAGATGCTGAACAAAGTGAGTTGCCGCCGCCGTCGCGGGCGGGCGGGCGGCCCTTCGCTCTCCCAGCCGTCGCCATCCTGCCCCGCCTGCGAGGAGCGGTATCGGTGCACGGGATGCGGCCGCACCTGCGGAGCGGCGCCTCCTTCCATCCCTCTGCATCGCGCCCCACCGGGATGCGACCGCACCTGCGAAGCGGCGCCGCCCTCCCTCTCTCGGCATCCCGATCCACCGGGATGCGGCCGCACCTGCGGAGCGGCGCCGCCCTCCCTCTCTCGGCATCCCGCTCCGTTGGGATGCGGGCGCATCTGCGGCGCGTCTCCTCCCTCCCTCCCTCGGCATCCCGCCCCGCTGGGGCGCGGAGCGGCCGCACCCGCGGAGCTGCGCTGAGCCCGCGGGTGGGCGCGGCCGGCAGGGGGCGCGGCGCGTTGTGCTGTGTCACCGGGCGCGGCGGGGCGGGGGTGTCGCGGACGGGCCACCCGCTCTTTGTGCCCCGTGCAGGTGCTGTCCCGCCTCGGGGTGGGTCCCGGCTGGCGCTTCGTGGATGTGCTGGGCTTCGAGGAAGAGGCGCTGCGCGCCGTGCCGACCCCGGCCTGCGCGCTGCTGCTGCTGTTCCCACTCACTGAACAGGTGGGTGTCCCCTCCCTCCCGGGGGGTGGCTGATGGTAGGTAGCGCTGGCTGCTGTCAGAAGTGTGTCTGTGTCATCTGCCCAAGCATCAGATGGTTGGGCGTGGATGGGGCTTGCACAGAGGCTGTAGGTGACTGGTGTCGTGCTTCGTCAGACTCCAAATAGCCTGAACTAAAATGAACTGCGCAACAAAACGAGGCTTCTTATTCCATCCCAATGCTACTTTGTGACTTTGCTTTGTGTATCAGACTGAGGAAAAATCATGACCAATCTTGAGTGCGAGGAATAGTAATTCCATTACTGTGCTGACTCATTGGATCCGGAGAGGCCTGAATTATTTCTGTGTAATTAATATATTCAGTCTGCTTGATGGTAAGGAAGTAAATGAGGAAATAAGCTTTGAAATAATAAAGTATATTTAACATATTCTTCAAATGAAGAATTCTAACCTTTCAGTAGTGATGGATTTTACAGTTGTTTATGCATTGAAGGGAAGTAACCTAAAGGTCCAAAGGCAAACCATTGCAGGGACATGCCAAGCTGTCTTGCTTAATTGACCAAAGCAATTGACAGAGGATATAAGAGCCTATCCATTATATGGTTTCCCAACCCAAGCTATTTCCAGTGTACAGAATAGATGGATGGCTAAGAGCAGCACCTTTGGTTATGACTGAGTCATGTAGGTAGTCTATTATGTGTTGGCCTGAATCCAGTTTAGACATGTGGTGTTTTACTGGACCCGTGCCACAAAGATGGCTTTCTGGGTAAATCTTTGTCCAGTTCTAGTATTGATTTTCCTGCACAACTTAACTGATCAGTACAATGAAAAGATAGGACTGTAATGAAATGCTTAAAACAGTTATACGTTTACAGCATGAGAACTTCAGGAAGCAACAGACTGAGAAAATAAAAGACCAAGAAATCAGTTCCAAGGTGTATTTCCTGAAGCAGACTGTCAGTAACTCCTGTGGGACAATTGGTCTGATACATGCAGTTGCTAATAACAGAGACAAACTGAAGCTTGGTGAGTATGAATGTTCTGAAGTGCTTGAATCTCTGTTTTTATGACAGAAGGTTATGTTTGGGCTGTTGGGAGACACATTGGGCTTTCATGCAAGCCTAGTTAAGGCATGCTGTACTGCTTCAGTTGGTAAGTGTGTCTTTCAGCTCTTGGAGTGGGGCATGTGAACTTGCCTTTGACTTCTGTTGGGTAGCTGCAGAGGTATTGTCCCAATGAGCAATGCAGGAGGAAAAGGGCACGTAGCAGGACTGACCAAAGTCTGTAATTAGGAAGTACTACGTTCAGAAGTAGTTACTGACATTGATCTTGATGTCAACTGAAGAGATGGAGTTCTGCATGCCCCCTCTGTCTAATATGAGTACATATGCTCAGAGTACCCTGTAAATCAGTCTAAATAGTTTTCTTTTTGCTGCATAAATCTTACACATAAGGGTCTGTAGGTAGACTTTTCCTGCTGAGGTAATAGTTTCGACAGTTTACTTCCTATACAAAAGGATTATTTTCTTGTTCAAAGACTTAAAGATCTGCAAAATACAACTATCATTATTCCAAAAGAACTTGAACCCTTTGTGTGGAGTAGGATTTCTTCATATAAAAAAGAAAACACATAGAAGGTGTAGTGAGCATATGAGCATAGTTCTGCTTTACTCTTGTAAGGATTCTCTGAAGTAATGCATTCTTGATGAGTGAAGCAATGATGTAGCACATCTTTCATGGAAGATCAGAACTTGGTGCATCTTTGTGCTGCACTATTAATTCATGTTTTGAAAAACCAAAGTAAGCCAGCCATGAGCAAAAGCTGCCTTCATTTGAAAGCAGTGAGACAATTTCATCTGTTCTCGTACTTGATTCTTATGTGTCCTTACAGCTGCCCCTTTCTTGAATTTCTTCAAAACATGACTGAACACTTCTGCCAAATATGCAGTGGGCAAATCAGAAAAGCTACATCCCATTTGAAAGTGGCTTTCAAGACAATCATTCAGAGTACCCTGAAATGCTACACTCTTGTTGTGTAGATTATTACTAATAGCTTCTGGATAAATAGCTTACTTCATGGTAATTATATGCTTATGTAGGAGATAGTTACAGGCTGAATGCAATAACTTACAGTTGGGGCAACAAGCATTGATTACTGTGGGCTGCATCTAAACTCTGACTAATGCTTTACCCATACTGAGTAAAATCTCTGCTCATCTTGTGCAGATGAGGGGTCTGCCCTGAAGAAGTTTCTTGATGAAACAGCTGATTTGTCTCCTGAAGAGAGAGCTAAGCATTTTGCAAATAATAAGGTATATGAACTATGCAAGCAGCTAACAGCTATCAACACTTAAGGATGTAGTAACCTGTATCTGATTTCTTTCAAGGCTATACAAGAAGTCCACAATTCAGTTGCACAAGAAGGACAATGTCGGGTAAGATGTGAATGTGGAAAATCTTGGGCAAAGGGGTTAATGAAGGTGGTAAAGCAATACAGCTTTTTTTTTGTCTGTCAGATAGCTGTTGAAGTTCATGAGAACAGAGAAATGAGTGACTCCTGGGTGAATACTTGTTCAGGGTTTCTTCTTTAGTCTTGTGTCCAGACTTAGTCTGAAAATGACTGTGCATTACGATTTCTGGTGCTTGACCTTGTAGAGGTCTTGTCACAGACCTCTTCAGCTGGTCCTTTACTGCTGTCTTGTTGATATCTCTTCTGTTTTGTAGTCACAAGTAGGGTTTGCGGTACTAGCTTCAGTTGAACTATGTATCTAATGGTATTTTCTAAGGTTGAGGACAACAGTGTGAACTTCCATTTCATCCTGTTTGTCAATGTGGATGGACACCTGTATGAACTGGGTAAGGTCCTGCGAACCGTGTACTTGGACTGGGCCTATTTGAGACTGAACAGCAGCATTGGGGTTTCAGGCAAGATACTTGGTGTCTGTTAAGCTATTTGCTGAGAGTCTCAGAGCCAATGCACAGTTTGCACATTCACTTGAAGATTTTTTCTGATTTTAATCTGGTGGTGACTTTTTGCACTTTAGACCTAGATCCTTTTGTAAACCATGTCTTTGCCCATATAGCTGAAAATACTCAGTCCCCGTCTTGGACTATGTATTGACAATTCTTTCTGACTTCCCAAGTATCCTCATGGGTGTACTTGTTTGGGCCCACTATGCTAATTCAGAAGTATTAAGTATACTGACTGATAGGGCTTTCTTTCACAGATGGCCGTATGCCATTTCCTGTAAACCATGGCACAAGCTCGGATGACTTGCTGTTGAAGGTAAGACTTCTCCCTTGCTACTTGGTTCCCTGAAAGGAAGGCTTACAAGGGGGTGCGAAGTGTGCATTTAGTATTTAGTGGCTGTACCTGATTGCTGTACAAGTCAGTGCTTTTTAAATTACCAAATTTATGACTACTAAAGGTATTGTCCCCTGGAGCTAGATACCTCTTAAGTGTATTTATTAGCTGATGCTATAAGACTTTTTAACTTAGTTGGGGGGACTTAAAGAAGAACTGCAAAAACTTGTTCTCTATATGAAATACATTCTCTTAGTCTAAAGAGCTCTATTTTTTTATCCCCAAGGATTCTGCTAAGATCTGCAGACAGTTTACAGAACGTGAAAAAGGAGAAGTTCGTTTTTCTGCAGTGGCTTTCTGCAAATCTGCCTGAGACTCTGAAGAGATGCAAGGAAAGCAGTCTAATAGCACACTAGTAAATGCAGTTTCAACTCCAGTGCTTCAGTACTTGTTAAACACAGCTGTTCTGGTAACCTATTTCCACCTTTTGCTATACACAGGAGCAACATCAGCTGAGCTTAAGCTGAAGGATGAGCTCAAGTTTTAATGTGAACAGTTTGAACACATCAGATATCTATCGACTCTTTTTTCACATGTTAAGTAGAAAATGCTTAACAGGGCTTGTTTGATCTGTGTCATGTTAATTGAGTTGTTGGTTGATTATTTCCTTGTCCCCAATGAGAATAAAATGTTCTGCTGGATAAATGGGCTGAAGTGATCACTTTGTCCAAAAGGAGTTGTGTGGTGTTCTCTGTAAGCCTTGTTTTCAAAAGACCCTGAAAGCCCTCCTCTGAGCAAAAACTTAATGTTGGTCTCAGGTTAGCAGGACAAACACTTTTTTTAGTGCCTTGAAGGCTTTCGAGAATGTCTGTGTAATGTTTCAGTGCTGCACTACAATCTCAATGGTCTTTTCCAACCTTGTTAATTCTGTGAATGTGATTCTGTGCTCGTTCATTCAGCTGATAGCTGAAGCTAGCGGAAGGTTGCAACACATTTAATTCAAAGTCTAAGGGTTTGTTCAAGCACAAAGTACTTCAGTCCTAAACATTGGTGTCTTTTGGTTTCTGTTAGCAGGAGGTGAAAGCTATGGCTGAGAAGTGGTCTATTACATGTCATTGTTCTCTACAACAGCATCTTTTTCTGCCTGTTAATGGAAGTTGCCATTGGGTAGAAGGAAGCCTCCTGGGGCATCTCTGCTGCAGCCTCCTGCTCCAGTGCAGACTCAGAGCCTGTGGCTCAGGCTGCTTAGCAACAAAACCTTCAGGAGAAGAATTGTAAGTGGTATAAGCACAGGAGAGTGGAAGGAGTGATAAAAACCAGGTACAGAAGGAGAAAGAACTCACAGGGCTCTGCTCTCATGCCCTATGCCATACTTGTGGCAGTGTGCCTTTGAGATACTACTGTATATTTGTGGTGTTTGCATCAGTCAAATATTTTAGGTTTTGGTTTTCTTTGTTCTAAGTAGCAATACAAACTGTGCTACAGAAATAATTTAGGTGTATCGTAAACTTTTTTCACTCTTTTACTCAAGATTCTGAATTAAGAATGTGAATTAATATTCTGAGTTAAGAATTTACTAGAAGACGACATTTTAATGATTTTAGCCTCTTGATAAAACAGATAAAGGGTTGTGACAGACTTTATTTTATTACATTCTGATCCAAGGTACAGTTTCAAAGGATGAAAATAAAGAGAAAACTAAGGTATCAATCTTCCACCCACTCATATAACATCGCTAAAAAGGCTGTTTTCCCCCACAGAAATGACTGCAGGGGCCTGGCAAACAGCTGGGCTTTACTTTAAAATGCACTGGGCTCTAGAAAGAGGAAGATGAGTTACAGGGGGATAGCAAAGATCTTGGGAGCGGGATAGAGTTTGTTTTGGGGTGAAACACAGCTTTCTGAAGTTAAAACATGTTGCTTTAGGTGGAAATCTCAAGCAATGGATGAGGATCTGTTAGCTGAATAGATGAAGATTTTGTGGTATTAACAGTGCAGCTGTTCCATATGTGTTACTGCTATCACAAGACAAGTCACAATACATGGAAGTGTGACAACTTTAAACCATATTGATTTAACAGAAAACAAGATATTTTTCAAGTCAGGTCAGATGTATAATCTCAAAATAAATGTGGGGGGGTTGCATATTTTCTAGCTAATTCTACCTACTTGCCATTTTTTTTTAATTTTAATTTTTGATCATTGTTTTAAATTTTGATCATTCTACCACACTTTGGTCAAAGTGTATAGGCTAGTGTGAGACACAGGATTATAATAACTACTGGCTTGCACCAATTCAGTGTGTGTGTGTAGGAGGGGACAAGTCAAATTTATGAAGGTGGAGGAGTGCCCTGTCCCATACCCTAGCTCTTTGGAGCCTTCTTGGTCACATACCAAGAGTGTGGCTCATTTTGTTTGTTGTCTCTCCATGTTTCCTCCTCTTTGTTCTTAAATCTGTAATTCCACGTGTAACTGTTAACTTCCCTTGATTTTCTGTGGATCCTTCTTAAGTAAATTAGTTCTTTTGACTCTCTACTTTTTATCTAAATCCCTACATGTTTTTCCCAAATTTACCACTGAATTTTCCCTGTGACAATTGTTGAGAAAGCTAGGAGCTTGTTAAGCCTGTTCTGTGTTTTGTGCCTGCTCTAAAGAGGTCTACAGCTGGCTGTTGCCACTGTTGCTCTTCCAGATTCTATTCAGTCTATTGAGCAAATTATTAAATTTGAATTAGCAGGTTCCTGCCCTTTTTATGCAGCCTTCCAGAGGTGTACTTTTAACAGTTAATATATAGAACTCTCCTTGGAAACATTTAACATTCTCAGGTGGGATTTCAGGGTTATCTATTTAGACCTGCACAATTTAGAACTGTATCCAGGGTTGACTCTGTGCAGTCTATCATTTTTGCAACAGTTTTCTTCCCTGCTCTGTTGAAAACTGTAGTGAACCTATTCTGTAGGTGGCAGCATTGGGAAACTTAGAGCAACAAGTCTAATTCAGGAGCCACAAATGACAACAGATCCAGAGGCAATCTCACTTTTTAAATGCAGGTAGTCCTACTGCTTTCAGTGGGACCACTCACATGCTTAAGCATACTTCTAATTTCAGAGCCAAATAGCCAATCTGTTTTTTAGTCAAAGTTTAGGCATAGTATGATGTCCAAAGCCTCTTACACATTTGAATAGCTTTTGGCTTAGATCCACAGTTTGCTTGCAGCTGATACAGCACCGTACCACTTCTTTGTCCAGTATAAACTGCTGTACAATATATGTGCTACTATTTCTGTGCTAAATAGATTACTTTTTTTGTGAGAGTAAAGAAAGGAAGTGTGGGACTAACTCCAACAGCATCCTGCTTTTGATGTGCAGACTAGTTTATCAATCTCTACATATTTAAGATGAAGTAGTTAGCTGAAAATGAAATAGACACGCTCCTTTGATGCAAAGGCAGTAGGGAGCTCTAGGAGCCAGTGCTGGATGTTGGGAGGAAATAAGAGGCTGCAATAGATCTTGTAGTCACAGGATCCATCTCCTGGTGCTCCCAAAAGCCAGGAAGAAGCTGATGACAGAACTTAAGCTCAATGAGATTGTGGACCAAATGGGAACAAACAAGAACTGGAGAAAATGCAGGCAGAAGTGGAGTAACAGCATTTAAGTTGCTTTGTGACCAAATGAATTAAAATATTACTTGCATTTTCTAATTTTTAAATTCTTGCACAGGATGATACTAAGTTACAAGACGTGGTTCATGTTCCAAATATTTTGAACCAAATGAACTCAGCAGATGAGAGGATGGGTCTTGAAGGAACCTCACAGAGTTCAGTGTGGTGAGGCGTAGAGCTTGACGTCTGGCTGGAGCCAACACATGGCCTGAAGGTGATGGGCTGACTTTCAGCTTTGCTGCAACCTGGGGGTTATGGCAGGTACCAAATTGAATATAAGCTCATATATAGAGTGCTCCTTGTGAATAAGGCAAATTGCATACAATGCTGGGAGTTACATTGGGAGGAGAAGCAAGACTAGCAGATGGAGAAAAGTTATTATCCATTATTACTTGGCACTGGTGAGGCTGCACCTGGAATAGCAGTTCAGTTCTGGATCTCCCCAGTCTAAGAAGGGCATGGAGAAATTTGAAGAGGGTCCAGCAGCAGGTTCCAGAGGCTGGGAGCATGTGGTCTACAAGGACAGATGGGTGGGGAGCTGAGTGTTTATAGTCTGACATGGAGGAGATTCAGACAGGATCTAATTGTAGTCTACAACTACTTCCAGGGCAGTTGCAAAATGACAAAGCTATATTTTTTCTTAGTAGTAGGCAATGGTATATTAAAGAACAGTAACTGTGAATTTCAGCTTGGAAGGTTCGAGACATTTGGAAATTAGAAGAGTACTTCTTCATGGACAGGTGATATACTGGAACAAGTCACCAGAGGAATGGGAGCATCTCCATCCTTGGAAGTTTGTAAGGGAACAGAATGTAACAACCAGCTTTTCTTAAGCTACCTGAGGTTACCTGTTACAGTATGAGAAAGAATACAAAAAGAGAGATCTGCATGACATTAGAGGAACAGGACTCGGCAAAAGTATTTTACTGGGTTTAGTGTTTCAAGTAGGGTACCATAAAAATCAAGACGGTCAATTCCATTGCTTAAGAACACTCAATACCATACTGAGAGGTATTATTACTTATAGCACTGTAGCCAGATTGAACTGTATTTTCTTTTCAAGTCTTTATATGTATGCATGTTAACATCTTAGCAGAACAGCTTCTACTCCTAGTGTGTGAAGAATGGGAGAAGTGCAGCTTTACTATCCCCATGTTGCAAGTAAGGAATGGATACATGGGTTCCCTGATATGCCTAGGGTGATGCTTAAACTGATGGCAGAGTTGGAATTAAAACTAACTTTATAATTACATATGTGCTGTGGGTTGGTTGGTTTTGGGGTTTTTTTGGTGGTGATTTTTGGGTTTTTTTGCAGGCAGAATTTTTATACTTACTCTACTTTGGCTTTAGGCCTGAGTTAATACATCTTTCCTCCTAGCTTGGCTAATTAGCTGAAGCTCAGTTCTGACTTGGAGAACAATCAGGTGAGTTCATGTCTGTCTGCAAAAGAGGGTCTGTATTGACATAAAGTCCCCAGAGTCCCCTTTTAATGCTTGAAGATATTTTTCCAGTATACTTATATTGCATCAACATTCAAGAAATACTGCTTTCTCCCTCTTTTTCCCCTTTCCATCCCATGAATATATTTAGCAACACTGGGAAGTTGAGGATTGTGAATAAATATAGATTGCAGATGATTACAGAAGAAAGAATGGTTGCAGTATTGTGCTTTTTGACATAGAGAAGAGTCAGGTGTCAAGACTGTGGCCATATTCTTAATGGTTTTATGAAGTGGTTTGAAGAAGTATTGATGAAGAAACAAGATGGTTTGGAAAATAATAGACTTGGCTAGCTCAGGGGAGACCTTATTGCTCTCTACAACTAACTGGAAGGAGGCTGTAGACAGGTGGAGGTCAGTCTCTTCTCCCAGGCAACCAGTGATAGAATGAGAGGACATGGTTTCAAGCTGCATCAGGGGAAGTTTAGGCTGGATTTTAGGAAAAAAATTCTTCATAGAAAGAGTGATTGGCCATTGGAATGGGCTGCTCAGGGAGGTGGTTGAGTCACTGTCCCTGGAAATGTTTAAAAAAAGACTGGATGTGGCACTTAGTGTCATGGTTTAGTTGATAAGGTAGTGTTAGGTCATAGGTTGAACTTGATGATCTCTAAGGTCTTTTTCAACCTAGTTCATTCTGTGAATTCTGTATGATTACCAACCATTCTTTCTCCTTTCACTGAACAATGGCCCAGAAGGTCAAGTCATGTCAATAAAAAACATATTTCTCAGGATCAATTTGTACTAAACAGTGTGAAAGAAGGGGCTAGATACTGGGTGGTTCATTTTTCCCTACTTCAGAAAGCAACTGTTGTGAGATTTTTGATGTAGCCCAATGCTGTACATGGAAGTGGATGTGGTCTTCCCCAAATACTCACAACAGTTTGGGACTTGGTTTTCAATTTCCATGACCCTCTGGGAACAAGTCATAAAGCAATCCCTGCTACATTTTAGAAATGATGGGTATAGGCAGCAGTGACATCAAACTTTCCTGTAAAACATCATGCAAATCTTTCAGATGGCAAAATCCTTGGTTTGGTTTGAATTGGTCTGATGCATGTTCATGGCCTTGGATCAGGCTATGAGGGTTTAGGGAAGTTGTTCCTCTTGGGAAAAGTGCAGTGTTTTGGGGCAACGAGAAACTGCTGGTTAAGCAGATGAGGATCCTGAAAAACATGCTTTATGAAAGTTACTTCATTTCTACTGCCTGTATGCTGAAGCTGCTGCAGGGATCCACGTCTGTCAGATGATGTATAGCTCGCAACTTGCTCCTAAGGCTTGTAAAAGGGGAGAGTCCCAGAGCTGGGACTGCGGCCTGTCTTCCTGCAGGGAATAAGCTAAGAACCACACATTCAGTGACAGACTGAAAAAAAGTGTGAAGAAATTATTTTAAAATCTCTTTGATTTTTTCAAAATTTGAGATATTTCTGCTGACAGCCTCAAACAATATGCAAGTGGGCTCTATCTTATAGTTTAGCTAGTGTTTTTGAAAGGAAAATCCACAAATGTACTTGAGTCCCGATGAGGTGCAATGAAAAGGAAAGAAATACCGTGGCTCAAAAAATCTAAACATTAATTCCACAACAACATTGATTTTGTTATGGATGCATTTGATACATGCATGTCAGGAACTGTCCATTAGATTCAGTGGGGCAGGGAAAAGTTAGCTAACTAAATTTATTTCCTGGGCTGAACAGGAGAACTTATTTTTATTTTCTGTGTACCACTTGAGGTCTGGTTTTGCAGAGCACATCAGCTTAGGGTTAGTCCATGATTTCAACTCAAATCAAGCCTTCAGTTAGACTTAAACACATGGTTAAGATTATGTATAGGCTGAAGTGATTTCCTTAGTCAGACACTTGATGATATTTCCACATCTGCTTAGACTCAGAGTCTGAACCCATTGCATTAGGAGGGCAAAAGTCCATTTGCTTTATAAGCGGAAACCCCTTACTTGATATTTTTTACTCTGGACTGGGCAGAGAATTAGCACACTGCCAATCCTTCTTACAAAATTATACCGATTTTACTACATCAAGTAGGACAGCTTTCCTTAGAATGATTAAACTTTTCCAAGACTTCATATCCTCAGTCATCAGACTCCATTTACCACAGGAAATTACAGTTAAGCTGTATGAAGACTTTCCCTGACTTAAGTCCAATGTTTATAAATTATAACCAGGCAGAAAATGTGACTCTCAACAATGTAACTATAGTCTGAAGTGTACACATTCACAAGTTCAACTTCTTTCCCAAATATTTTTTACCGCAGCAGTAACATGAGTTTGTATAAATAAAGTATATATTTTTAGCATATTTGCACACTGCAATATATATAATAGATAATGTTTGTGTGTATTAGAAGAGTGCAGACCTGTGTGGGCTGTCTCTGCCTTCGTTCTCAGACAGGAGATTTTTGGACTTTTCAAACAGTGACCACCAACAGAGCAATTTCCTTCTGTGCAGGGTTTTCTTGGTTTGTTTGGGTTTTTTTAGTTTTTTTTGTTTGTTTGGGGATTGTTTCTTTTTTTTCTACGAGTGCTGAGGGAAAGCTTCTGAACAGAAAAGCTCTATAAAGCTTCTCAAGAAATAAAACAATAGTATGTTGCATATGCTTTATCCAGTCCTTATTCTTTATGTCTATGGCAAGATCTCAATATTTGTCCTTTCAGTACTTCAGCAGTCAGACCAAGGTATACTTCTTATTATATCTGTGTAATAACCTCATGCATAAAATACGGATCAACAGCTGAAGAAAAGGCTCTCTACAGAGAAAAGAATATCTAGCAACACTGAGGGCCAGAACTGCTCACACAGTTTATCTTTAGATTTTCTTATGCTGTCCTGAACAAATCACTGACTGGACCCAGATTCCATATTTTCCTCTCAAAACAGATTTAATACCTTATCCATGTTGTATAAAATATGCAACATCCAACAGGATTATTATAATAATATCATGGATCATCATAATATATAGAATTATTTATAAAACTTTCAGGCTAAATATGAAGTCATAAAACATAAATGCATCCTGCATAGTACTTGTGTAACATGCTTGAGGTACAGCTACTGCTCAAAAGCATATTCATTTGTAAGAGAAATTGGACAAAAGGTCAATTACTGCACTGAGTTTCAGGAAAGTTGATCATACCCTGACTTCTGGAATCCACTGTGTTTTAAATTCTAGGGTTTGTATTTCTAGAATTGAAATTACGCTCTTAGGACCTAAACTTTACATGAAAAGACTGGCTTTAAATATCATAGAATCATCATAGAATCACAGAATGGTTTGGGTTGGAAGGGGACCTTGAAGGTCATCTAGTTCCAACTCCCCTGCTGTGAGCAGGGATGCCTTCAACTAGACCAGGTTGCTCAGAGCTCCATCCAACCTGGCCTTGAACTCCTCCAGGGATGGGGCATCCACAACATCCCTGGGCAACCAGGTTCCAGTTCCTACTATCTAATCTAAACCTACTCTCTTTCAATGTAAACCCATTCCCTGTCACTATATGCCCTTGTAAATAGTCTTGCTACATCTTCCCTGTACTAGAAGGCTGCAATTAAGTCAGAAGGAAGCTCTTTTTTTTTCCAAGAATGAACAATCCCAATTCTCTCAGTCTTTCCTCATAGGAGAGGTGCCCTCTGATCAACTTGGTAGCCTCCTCTGGACTTGCTCCAACAGATCCTTAACTATATTTTGTAGAACTACTTTTCTTTGTGGATGATTGCAAGCAACCCCCTCAGGTATCACTATACAACACTGCCAAAGTCACTTAAAATCAACAGTAATGAATATGGGGGGTGGGGAGCATAAATTAGGGAATCTCAATGCCAATGGTTAATGTTTGGCCATGGCAGAATGAGTGGCCAGGCCCTCAGGAAGAGGATCTCATCCCTTGACTCTTAACCAAAACCAGTTAAACCAGGCATGACACTCAGCATTCCCTTTTAGGATCAGCTTTAAAAAGGAAAATAGCTCCACTGTGCACCAATAAATTCAGCTTAATTAAAAATGTTAGTACCCAGGAGAATTCTGGCCCATGACCTAGATAATGCAGAAGCAAACCATTGTGTGACTGCACCTCTTTAGCAAACGTGGTACTGCAGTCATCAGTCTACAAAAAATTCTCATTTTCAAAGCAAGCTTTCAGTGAACCTTTCAGAATGACTTCTGTTTCAGGAGTGAAACATAGACACAGGAACTAGAAAGAGCTTTCAACACCTCTTTGTTTATTTATTTATATTCATTCTTATCTGGGGCAAAATAAATGCTTGTACATATTTTATTTCCAAAAAAAGCATAAACAGTGAAATCCATAACAACACAGTAGAGTACATGGTGTTACCCTCAAAACTCTGCCCAGTATATATGAGATAACTGGAGGAAACATTTGCAAATACTAGTATGTATATAATTTGTAAGCTGTGAAAAGAAATAAATCAACCATAATGTAGAAAAATGCTCTGAAACTTATGCCATTTCTTGTAGGGAATTATAGTTGACCTTTCTGCATTTAAAAAGGAAAGGACACCAGAAATTATTGGAATGAAATACTGGAAAAGGCTTCCCAAATTACAGCCACTGCATGCTTATGGTATTCAGACATACAACTGCAGCCCATAGTACAGAAGGCCAGGCCTCTCATTTCATGGTTCATTTCAAACTGTAGGTAATCTGACAAATGTTCAGTGTCTGGAGTGGTCTCTTCATGGAGAAATATACTGTATTCTAACATATAGATTTTGTACTTGAATTGGTAATGAGTTTCACTTACGTCTTGTAGCCCAGATGTGTTTGTTTTAGTACATCTCAAAGTGTGCTAGTCTGGGAAGCCTTCAGGGTGAGACACAACAGATGGACAGAAACAGCACAGGTCTGCATTTCTTTGAAGCAGCCATGCAGTATGAGTTATCCTGGAGCTTAACTGGCATGCAATGATGAGGGGATTGTTTCCCAGAGTGGTGTTTGTCCTAAGATATCCTCTCTATTTCCACCATATCTCAAAGGGTGACAGTTTCTCTCCATCGTGCAGAAAATATCTCTGCCCAAGAAACTCCATGGAGTTCTCATCTCAATGAGATCTAATGACTCATTGTCATGACCTTATTCTCATGGAGTATCATTTTACTCTGCGCTACTTTCTACAGCCTGGTGGGCATTTAGAAAAAGAAAGTATTCACTGAGATGACAGGCAAAGGAAAACGTTAGTGTTTAAAGAACTACAGGTCTGTGTTTCTGGAATGGTGACATACAGACTCTCAGCTAGTCATACTTTGATTTTAACAGTGACTTCTTTTACTTCCCTGGATCTAAGGTCATAAACATTAGTCTTGCTGGAAGACAAATTTTAATTCTCCCTGCTCATTCAAAATATTTTCCCCAAACCTATGTCTTAAGGCTTTTGAAAAGATAACACAGCATTTTCCATGAATACCAAATAAATGTAAAGAGTAGTTTTCAGTAGTGAAAGACTTTGAACTATCTCTTTTAAAAATGTCTTTTATCTTCTTCTCAGGTTTGTTTTGCAAGTAGTTTTTTGCCTGGTGCTGAAAATGGAAGCACATTGCTATAAGTAAGCATAAGAAATTTAGTTGCAGTGAAGCTGTTTTTTCCCATGTTCTGTCCTCAAGGGTCTGAATGAAGCAAGTTCAGGCAAGAAGACAGTATAAAAGTAACTGGAGTTAATAATTCCTTTCCTTTAGCTTAAGAACAATTCATCTAGTTTCTTTAGGGTAATAACCCAACTTCTAAGCCAGTTGAAATTGGTGGCAAAACATTCACTGATGGTACATGATACCACAATAGATCCTGGGTCTTCTTTTACTCAGTGTGGTGGTTTTACCACAAATTCAGCGATTTTGGACCAGAGACTCTGAGAGAAGTCACAAACACACCCCAAAATGAAGAAAACACACAAATATCACAGTTTATTTTGCGCAAACACAAAAACCCGACAAATAAAGTGCAAAACAGACAAACAAATTAAGTCTCCCAGGGCCCGTTTTTGAGGTGAGGACGCTCTGGAGATAGTGCTTTTCTCTCTCTGGGCCCCCCCGAGAGACTCCGGGGTAATGAGAAGGAAGCACGGGGCTGGTCTGAGAAACCCCTTAGCAGCGAGCTTCTGCCCAGCTTTGACTGAAGGAGAAAACTCAAGAAAATTATAAAAACCGCACGCAACCCTCTCCCTCCCTTCTCGTTAGCCCAAGGAGGGATTCAGTGCTGATAGAGAAAAGGATGTGGTCTTCGGACCCCGGGGAATAGCTGCAGGTAACCACCAGGCCACCTGCCTCCC
>VYZS01018879.1:0-12141 GCA_013400695.1 Neodrepanis coruscans | reverse complement strand
CTTGCCACTGTCCCGCGGCCACCACCGCCGCCATCGTCGCCGCTGGCACGCGCCGCTGCAGGTAAGGAACCGGCCCTGCCACCTCTGCCGTGGCCACCGCTGGGCCACCGATCCGTGCAGGGCCCGGCCCAGCCCTGCTCCCCCTGGCCTGCAGGGAAAGGCGGAGGAAGCGCCCCTGCAGGAGCGCCGGCCCAGGCCCCAAGAACCGGCATGCACGGCAGCTCCCCTCCGCGCTGCCCCGCACGGCCCCTGCCACCGCCTCTCCCGCCGCCGCCGCTGCTCCCGCGGCACACGCTCTCCAGCAAATGGACGCCCAGGGACGGAGTGGGGGGGGGCAGAGGCGGGAGACTCGCCGAACTCGTGCTGGCCGACCACAACTTGCCAGACTGAATTCCCCGAGCGGATCGCGCCCAGGAGATGGAGGGGCGGAGGAGGTGGCGATCCGTTGGGCCCGCGCCGGCCGATCATGGCTTGGACCACCGTGCCTGGCTCGGGCCCCCCCAAACCCCGGGGCTCCGCCGGGGTGCCCAGGACAGCGGCACGGGCAGGGTGGTAGCATGGCTGCACAGCCTGTCGCAGCGCAGCTCCTGCTGCTTCACGGGGCCAAGCAGGTGGCGGGGGGAAACGGCCGTTTTTTACTTTCGGGTTTCTAACCCTACGACACTCAGGTAACCAAAATCTACAGACTTATAAAAGGCAGAAAGTCATTATTGTCCAAAGCAACAAGGATGCTAAGTGATAAGCCACAGTACTGTGGCCAACTGGTAAAAAAAAGCAGGAGGTCTGGATGGTCAGACCAGGTCACTGGAGTCTCACAGTAAATGCCCTCCTCTGCCACCAGCCTTCTTGAGCAAACTGTTGAGAGCAAAGCCCTACTCCCATATACTTTGTCACTCAGGGAAACCTCAGCCTTCACTTAGGCAGCACGATCACCTACAATTTCAATGGGAAGAAAAGGGTCTTATGGCTGGGGAGCATAGAGCTGGAAAATAACAGAGTAGGGCATTGCTTAAACCAGCTGGCACAGGTTTAGCCCAAAAGGAGTTAAACAAGTTGTGATGGTAAGAAGGTATTTATCACTGCTGAATACTCTTATAGTGAATATTCTCCTAATGCTAGGCACCCTTTTGAATGAAAAAAAAAAGAGAGGTGACAGGCTGCCCTGGGTTACATCACTTCCCTGGTTAGGTATTTTCTCCTGCTCTGCTGCCAAAATATACACTGAAGCCCTCTACATTTAACTAAGTTTAACTACTGAGCTATCTGACATTTCATGGTGAATGTTTCACTCTCTTTCTTCCTTCAATGGCTCTCCACTTTGTAAGCAATGCATAGTCACTGGAATAGGGACTTGAATCTGACTCTTTCACACTAGTTTCTAATTCCTCATCATGAAGGCAACATCTCAACATCCCTCCTTAGCTTAATGTTTATTCAGTTTCTTTATGCAAAACATATTTCAGAGAGCTGTACAACTCATTGTACAATGTAACAGTCTGCAGGTGATATCCAGCTCCCAAAATACAGAAACAATAGGAAGCTGTAGGCAGACCCCTGACCTTCCAATCAGAGCCTTTTCCACTAGGTGATAACATATGTGCATTCTGAGAATTACAAGACTTTGGTCAATCCTGTCCTGTGCAAAGCCTCATCTGAATACCTTTACTAGCCTATTCCCTTGGCAAGGGAAAGGCTGAATTTAAGAGTGCCCTGGCTCTTATTTGGGACTACCAAGCAGCTCTGTATTACCAGAGTGGGACAACAGTGGCAGAAAAATACGGCCAAAAAACTAGGAGAGAAATCTGAACAAGTTTTCTGAGGATTTCAGTAGTGCCTAAAAATTGACTGTAGTGCTCAGTTTCCTGTTGGATTTAACATTTAGTTCCGCCTTATGGTTAAAAGAGCGACTTGTTTGCTGAAGGTAAAAAATAAGGTTTTTGAAGGCAGTGAGACCTCAGTTTGCAGGCTGATGCTGTGTTCCTTCTATAGATGGCACTGTGACTTACCGAATGCTTTGTTTCCCTGCCCGTAATTTTTCTGATGCTATCAACATTATGCCATCTCAAAAAAGCACATTGAGGGTGAAAAAGAACCTCAAAACCATTGGCAACTTTGAGGTGCACCTCAGATCACAAGCGTGATTTCTTGTCTCAAGAGCATTACAGCATTTTACAGGATCTGATCAAAAAGCATTCTTATGAAGAATCTGTGAATGGTCAATAGCATGACCTTGGGGTAAAGTCAGAGGAGACTAAACTTATGGTGGTGTGCTTTTACATGTACCAGCTCGCAGGGAGTTGGGGGCTGCTGTACAGAGAGATGTGCTATCTTTACATTTAATACTTCTTGACAGATTTTTCTTGAGTGAATTTTTTCAATTGCTCTTGCACCCATATAAACTTTAAACATCCGCAGCAAAACAGATGGTCCTGGCTGAAACATAACTTCTGATTTTCTTCCAGGGTGAACATAAATCCAAGTGCATTCTAAGACATTTGAAGCAATGAATGTGCAAATGATTATCATTACGAGCAGGAGCTAACTAAAAACAACTGCTTACACATGACAAGTCATACATGATTTCCTCCATTATCTTTCTCTTTGCACATAATTTCTTCACAATAAGGACTCTTCTGTCTCAACACTGCCTTGTAAAAATGGCACTGTCAGCATCCTTAGTGCTCATCAGTAGTTTAGTAAGTATCAGTGTCAGTAAAACCAGGGTAAATAAACCAGTTCAATTAACTGTTTGTAACTGCAAAACATTTCTAAAAATGAATGCAAATAACCTCCATAAAAATACCTGTTGATCAAATTTACAGGAGTATCAACAAAGTACTTTGATTCAGATTCAAAATACTTCATGAAAGCCACAAGAATAGCCCAACAGCTTGGCTTCTCCTCAGGCTGTGGAACTCACATTACATTAAAATGGGCTTTTTAAAGTGTTACAGCTACAGAGCTAGGGCAGGACCAAACCCCACCACTTTGAAAGCAAAGTAACAAGTAGTTACATGTCCTAGATCCTACACATCCAACATGCCGATAAAAACACACCATTCCTTTTTAAACTCTAATGAAAGGCGTGTTTCTATATGACACAAGTCCTTCAATAGTGTCCCCCATGCTCTTTTTTCAATAACCTATATATACATATCTCTGTATATATACATATATAAAATTATATATTGATATTAAATCTATAATTCAATATAAATAAAGCTATAATTCTATATAAAAATCTATATAAAATTATGAAACCAATATCAAATTGTGTGTCCAATCCCAGATACAACTTGAGTTGTATATGTAATTTTAGGATAAATTGTCATTATACATATTCCTTTCTGACAGTTCTTCCACTGTTATCACCCAGACTAGTAACTTTTAAATATCTATGGAAAAAACTAATCCCCTTATCTTTTGGGAATTTACAGCAGGGTTCTTCAAAAATAAATACACAGATAGTAGAATGTATACAGTAACCGAGCCAGATTTATTATTACAATTATGAAGAAATAGGCCACAGCTTATACCTGATAAGCACAGTGTATTTATTTGGTGGGGAGCAAAAGATTTATTACGTATTTAAGCATTCATTTCCTCATTTTTGTGCATGTTTTTTGTAAAGGATGTGTTAACTGTGTTACAATCACTTAAACAGGTTTGGAAAGTCAGCCCTAAGTTTCATAATCAATCACTGTGCTATAAACTGAGGATATTTGTTGATGTAAACATCTCCCTCCCATACTTCTGCATGGTGTTTCTGTAAGAAGAGATCGGTCAGGGGATGGCTTTTGTATTATCACAAGCTTTTAAATGCAGAATATTTCAATTAAGTCATTTCAATTCACGCATAGAGGGCCAGAAGTTCAAGAGGGAGATAAGAAGTAGATCCTGGAAATTACGATGTCCTCTTCCCTGTTCAGCCCCCTCTGTGGAATGGGCTGCAGAAATCTCATCTTTCTCTCCTATCTGGAGACAAATTTGCTTACAGTCATGAGCATTGAAAAATACACATATATTCAGAAAATCTATGTGCTCTTGCCAAGTTGACAAGGCAGATGCAGCAGAATTAGTAAAAAACCAGCAAAAGTCCATATCCTACATGGAAAAAAGCAGACCCTCTTCCTTACAGCTCCTTCTCACCTGCCTGAGGTTTCTTGACAGCTTATTCTTTCCCCTGCATTGCTCCTGGAAGCCCCAGCACTTTTCAGACCCTCAGAAAATAAGAGCTATACAGTCTTTGCAACAAAGAAGCCCTAAAAAGTGGCAGGTTTAATAGAGCATGCGTGTTGCTCTTACCCTTGTCCACAGCATCCCCAGCATATGTGCTTATACACACCATGATGGTTTTCAGGTGGCTTCTCCCATGCTGGGAATGCCTTCGGCCACTTTCAGCACTCTGTACTCAAATTTTTTCACAGCATTTCAGCAGCTGAAGAAATTAACTGCTATAGAAAGTGGAAGAGAAGACTGTAGCCACCTGGTGTCACTGGGACATGCCCAGAGATTGCCATAGCATGTGCCTTGAAGAACCATTGCTTCTCTAAGATATTGTATTCCCCACACATGAGACTCTTTTCCTGTTTTCCTTCCTGAACTGCCTCCCTCCTCTAGGTTTAGATCATGAATACTTGAGTGCTGGGTTGACATCAGCTACCTCAAAGCACAATTAGTTTCATGTTACAAGAGCTGCCACAGCTGATAGCCCAGTCACCCTGAAATGATGGAAAATCTGCTCTGTGGGGCCATTTGCGTGACTTCCCTTATACACTGGGATGGAGATACCATAGATCTTGATTGTCAACATGCTTTGAGAGTCTTTATTCCTGACAAGCTAATTATTTTCCCGTTTCACTGAGGCATGCAAGATACTCACCAGTCTCATAAGGTGCCCCTTATGTTCCCTTATGCCCCTTGTGTTCCTGCACAACAATATTTGCTACACTGTGGTTGCAAAGTGGTCTACAAAGAGAAGCATTTGCACTGAATCTTGGTTGAAAGGTCTGTAAGTAGTGCACAGACACAAATTTGATGTATTCTAATTCAGCACTCAAAACTGATTAAAGTACTCATTTTCAGAGAAAAATCATTCTGCACACTTTCTAAAGTTAAGTGAAGGCCCCTTGTCCCTTAGAAACCTTGATGCTGAAATTTGTCACATGATGAATTACTGTGGTGTTCCCCGTGCCGTCTGACCTGAACTTACAGCCTTAACTTCTAAAATGTTTTTTTTTTTTAATGCTAGTCCTTCAGTTTCTTAGAGACATGCCATCACTTTGATCTTTTCCTCACCTACCAGCATGCTAAGCGACATGGTGTCACCGGTGTCATAGGACTGGAATTTTTTAAGGCATGGATGGGACTTAGGTGCTTGACTTCATTAATTTTGATGAGATTTGAGCATCTAATTCCTTTAAAGTCTTATGAAAATCCCTATCCAGTTTCCTTGGCATGGTTCAGCAACACAATGAAGATATATTCAATGAATAATGTATTTCAAGAAGAAAAAAACACTCAGTAAATATGGTCCTTTTAAAAAGCAATGATTAATGAAAAAAACACAGACACACTCCAAAATGATGGCTTGTATCAGCTACAAGTATGACAGTTCTGCAACCTGTGCCTGTCCTTTCATCTGGCTGGATGAGGAGTTCCTGTAAATGGCAGTCCCACCAGCAGCCAAAAAAGGCCTGAGACTAAGAGTCAACAGGTATCAGCAGATATCAGTAACATGGAGTATCAGAAAGTATTTTCTGTTCTTTTGAGTGATCATTTGAGATTTTCTTGACCTTTGTGCTTCTTTTGAAGGCCCAGACTGGGGCCTCTAAACTGGGAAAATCTCCAGGCACTTTTGCTGGCCAGACAGAAAGCTACAATTAAAGAAGTAGTAATAAAAGAAAGTTATGGAAATAATTTTAAAGGTTTTTCCCTTAATTTTGCTATTTTAAGGGCTGTACTTATGAACCTTTTTGGCTGTAGACTCAACAGCAGTGATTTCTTGGCAATGTTGTTAGCTCCCCTTTCATATGGGTGGGCAGCTCTCATATGACAAATCATTTAGAAGTTCAGACAGTGATTCAACAAAGTCTAATATCCTTCTCTTCCCTGACAGTTTGTCAACATGGACTATGGCCCAACAGGCAGACCTACAAGTCACATCCAGTCCTAAAGCAGGCTGGAAGAGAGCCAACTCTGCTCCAAAATGTCCTTCACGGTGCTTGGGCTTTAGCAAATAAGCTCAGTTTGTTAAGATGCCAGAGTTAGTGGTACAGTAATGGTACTGTGAGTTTGGAGCTGGCTCACGTCTGACCAGCTGAGAGCAGAATGAACTTATGTCTGGGTTCAAAAGAGCTAAGTGGAAAGTTTACATGAATCCTTCCAGCATTGAGGGGTGTAGAAAGCCCTGATGGATCCGCACTCTTGCAGGATAGTTTTCAGAAAAGTTTGCAGGGACTTCAGTGAAGTTTGATTCCCAAGAGGTCCAGAAGACAACAGAGAAAGCTGTTCTCTAGAAGCACTGAAAAGTTTTAGGAAGGTCCAACAGATACTCACAGTCCTGCTTGTTTCTTCAGTAATAGGTGTCAGACACATATTGAGAAGCATTCTTAGATTTATATTTTTCACCATCAGTAGCTCCAGTGAATGAGTTTTTAGCTGGTATATGTGTGTAAGTGGTAAAATAATACTACCAGGACACAACAACATTTTGGTACCTGCAGTTTAGGGAATTATAAGGTTACTGCTATCTGGGGAGATGTCCACTGCCCCTCCTAGCTCACAGTAGTAATTTAGGCAGGGTTGCAAATAGTACTCCAGCCTTTGAAATGGTGGGTAGAAGAAAATAAAGAAAACCTAATAGACTTAATTTTGAGTTTAGGTTTATGGCTGATTTTGACACCTTTATTCTCATGAATATGTCACAATCCACGTCTGTGATGGCAGGGCGAATTCCATCTGTCTCTGAAATGGTATCGGTTATACCAAAGCACCTTCACAGTCTTTGATGAGTGTCTTGTTCTGCAAGGATTGTCATGCTCCAGGAGACCACTGAGCAAGACAGCCTACCTTCAGAGAATAACTCAGCTATATCCTACACTACATTGTGCATCCACTCCCCAATAATGCACTTCTGTTTTAATGGGCTAAAAAGGTCCTTGACAACAGCTGGAGAAAGACTCATTGTTCTGCCACATGGTTTTCCCAGCTTGATCTGTTATAGGGGTAGAGCTATGCAGCTCTGGGAGCAGAGAGCAAGGTGGAAGAACCACGCATTATTTCAGAGTATTCTTTCAGTTGCTAGTCGTGTGTGTGGACATTTTCCTCTTGTAATCTTGTATATAGTTTATGGGAGGGCCTAGAATGAACATGTATGGACCTGGACCTTGTGATGCTTCGTAGCTATGAATGCAGAATGAAAGGATGCTCTCTGGCCTGACAAGTTCATTGGTTTTGTGCTCAGATTTATTCTTTGCTTTACCTTGGTATCTATATATTTTGGGTTGCTTCACTTCCCTTTCACTGCTCCTCCACTTCTTTTTCATGTTATTGCTCATTAATCAACCCAATTTATGTCTTTTAACCTTGTGTAACTTATTATCACTTACTTGTGATATTTTCCCTTTCACTGTCCTTCTTTTTTGCTTTTTTTCCCCCAGTGATTCTCATGGTTTATATGTGTCATGTTTTCCCCCCACCTACTATGTAGAAAGAAGAAATCAGAAGTACCTGAGACTGAAGAGACAGAGAATTGGGGTGAAAGACAGGAGATTATGGCAGGCTGGGACAAAGAAAAGCAGACTGTTGAAGAAAAAAAAAAGATGCTTGTTAAAGAGGAGGCTGGATATAGGAATTTCTGATACCAGAGGAAAGGCAGGTCTTTATGAGAACAATATAAAAAAGGAAGGAAATGGCTGGTGGGTGAGCAGGGGAATTGACACTGGCTGCAGATTAAAGAAGCTCAGCCAGGCTCTATGCAATTAGCAGAGCCATCAACCTGGGATCTGGAGGCCTCCAGGAGAGGCAGAAGGAAGTCTTGAAGCTAGAAAGGAAGATGAGGCAGGAAAACCTAACAACTAATGGCATAGTAGCACTAAAAATGAAGAGATATTGATTAGGGATTTGTCATGCTGGGAAGAGAGGACAGTGAAACCCAAAAAAATTATGCCTTGTAAATGTCATTTAATATTTTCATGCATTTATGCACATGAGCTCTCATTTTGAAACATCTACACTTTGATTCATTAGGCTTATAGCTCATTAAATAGCAACATGGGTAGTGGTATATCCAATCCTGGATAATCAACGTCTTTTAAAGTCTAAAAATTTCATTAGAGGCAAATACAGGAAAACAGGAAAGTGTCAAATGGTACTCAGGTACTAGGTGACAATTGCCCGTACTAGCTTTCAAAAATCAACACAGAACTCTGTAACAGAGGAAAACTGTTTCACAAAAAGACTTCACACTCTTCCAGGATAGGGTGAGAAAGGATACGACTGCTTTCCTCCTAGGAAAGAGCAAATTCAGATACTCCACCTACTCCTGTAATTCCCAAAACAACACAGAACATCAATGCCAAGCCTGACAATATGTTGCTGGATGGGTGGTACCAGAGAGAAAGTGATTGTGATAGAAGACAGCATGGCCTGGATAAACAAACAGGTGCTGTCAGCCAAATGCTGAACACTGCAAATACACCACAGCAGATGCCCTGATTAAATAAAATGTGAAGTCACAACATTTGTCTGAGTGATTGAAAAAAAAATCAACATGCTCTCGTGGTGACAGATTCATTGATTTTTCATGAGAATTAAAAATAACTAAAGCTCATTTAAAGGGTCATTTTTCAAAAGTAGGGATTTTCTGTCTTGCTTCTGAGTGGATGTCTTTACCAGTCTTCTCTCCAAGATAGGCTGCATGTCATTGAGAGTTGAATTGTCTTGGAATATAGTTTTAAAAAGTAAGAAAATGCTAAACTCCTGGTAACAATCTCCTCCACCACCTCCCTCTGCCTTGATAGATACAGCTGTAAGGGCTCTTCTCATCTGTTTGCTCAGCTGACCTCTCAGCTCACCTTTTCACACATGACAAGCTGTGAAAGTGCACAACCTGCCCTCAAGTAGTCAGTAAAAAATCTTTGTGCCACACTTTTTAAGTTAAGAGTATTTTTTTTTTTCAAATGGAGGATGCACTTGTGTCAGATTGGCTTTGAAGAAAACGACTGTAGTGGTAAAAGCTGTCCAGGATACAGCTTCTTTGATGCAAGCTCGTCATTGGTGCCATGGGATAAGATCAGGCCTGCCATAACAGCAGCCAGGCCTTCTTAAACCTCTGCTCTTGATACTCAAGTGCCTTTAAGATTTAGAAGTTATTATTAGGTTGACAACAAAAAGAAACAGGAGCGTCTTCTTCCTGGTAGAGGAAACTAAAATGGGTAGAAGACCAAACAGATTAATACAAACTGAACCCTACCTCTACCTAAAACTGTATCTTCCTAAAAGTCTCTATTTTTCCCTTTGTGCAGAAAGATCCCTGACAACCAGAGAGGACCCTCTTTCTGTGCTTCTGCCTGTGCATTTTCCCACTGTTAATTTACTTATACAAAGGCACAGTCTGGTTTTGGGAAGGTTGCCTGCACCTGCACATTGATACTGCACTTCCATAGGTTACAGATGCAAGAACGTTGATAAGGATTGCTGAGTCTCTTGTTTGAGTTTTACTGGAAAGAAAAACAGAGAAGCTAAATTGAAGCATTTGTTTTAAAACAACAGAGTTTGGAAAGAGCAACAAGAAAAAAAATCTCCTATTTTGTTGCTGGTACAAATTCAACCACTGATTTTCTACTAATATTTCTGATCAAGAGCAACAGAGTGACCTTAGGAAAACCTTACTGGAGTTTCTAACATGCTAGTTTTCATATTTCATCTCCTGTACCAGTTGCCAGGGTGGTTGCAATAGGGAAATGAAAACTATTGAAAAGCCTATGACTGGTATTCAAGGACTTAGAGCAAGCCCTGCAACTCCCCGGGCAGATGGTGTTTTAAAAAAAAAAAAAGCAAGCTGGGCTGATGCTAGAAGTGTGTTTCCATGGGAACAGGGAGGTAGGGATGCTGCCTCATACTTGACCGAATGGGAAGCTGGTTTAGGATTAGGATTAGGGAAGAAGTGGCCAGATTCCTACTGCCATTACAAATGTCTTTTACTTTCCTAAATACATAACGAGACGGCACTATTTTTATATCCATGTGTCTCTGTGAGGCTTTAATCAACTTAAAAGTTGTGTATGCTTGAATGTAAGCATGTTAATAGGACTGCATTTGAGAGCACATTTTCTTTAGTGATCCATGAAAAATGACTGCATAAATGTGAAATGAATGACCACCTCTCACTTTAAGACGAGGCCTAGGGTAGTGGTCTTTTTTTGAACAGCTGGTCTGTGCAGTATGATGCTTACCTCAGCCCAATCCAGCTCTTCTAGTTCTCCAAAAGGTGATGTTGAGATCACCAGACAGCAAAATCATACATTTGATTTTGCACAGTAATAAAAAAAGGTAGGATAATTATTTTAAATTGTTAGTCTTCCATTGCCCTAGGAGAATAAATGTCATTGTTGTCTGATAAACATCTGTTATTTAAATATTACAAGAATCAGAAAATAGTTTATGTTAGCATAAGTATTTCAAACTACACATTATTTATCTTTAAATGTTTGAGATTAGACCATTCATCTTGTTTTTGTCTAGTTGCAGTTCTCAGAAAAAAATCCCTATAAATGTTATATCCTGTTTTTAGGCCCTTTGTTATTCCAGCAAATTTGAAACAATAAACAAAGACCAAAACAAAAAGTGGAGAACAATAAAGACAAAATCCTAGGATATAGACTCCTAGGAAATAGAAAAATAAATATATACAGATTTGTGATATATTTAAAATTTGAAATTTTTTTGGTTGACTATAACAACAAACTAGAATCAAAATCCCAACTATGGAACTGAGGCAAATTCAGGCCTAAACTAAGAGCATGTTGAAAAGTAGATCCTAGAGTTTTCTTCTCATCAAAATTTCTTGACAACTGAAAAAGCAGCCAGTTATGACCCCTTTCAACAAAACCTTAGTAGCAGGAGTTAAAATGTTCGCACACCTGCCTTTCCAGCACACAGATATTTTTCTATGCTTGCCTATATATGAGCAAATAACTTTGGCTCATCTTTCCAACATTTACAAACGGAGGTTTTTAGGATTTGGCTTTTCAAAGTCCTGGTGAAAAAAATTCCTTCCATTTCTAGAAACTTCTATGGTTAACCTTTGGCTAAAGAGCATCTGTTTGAATTGGGACTACTCACACATGGCATGCAAGTCTCCGCAGAACAAAGCTGGATTTCTTCCTCTGCATATAGAGAAAAACAGGGAGTATTCACGTTATATTTTTTTAAGCACACCTTGATATCTGCTCTGCCTTTGAAGTAAGACTAACGTTGTCGTGCCGACCCTTACTCGTTTTCGCGAGAGCGAGTTGGTGTCCACAGCGCCATCAAAGGCACCTGCCGTGCTCCACTCCTGGGCCAGAAGTCCCCGACCCCCGAGCAGGTGGGTGAGGGCCGGGCGAGGAGCAGTGCCCTTTCCCACGGCGGAGACAGGAGATTCTTGGGTGCTCCGCTCAGCAACATCGATTAATGAGGTGTTTAAGGCACAAGCAGCGAACGGGAATTGGCCTCGTGCGGCTCGGTGCCCTCCGGGAGCTGCGGGTGGGAGACTGGCTGCCCCCAAAGCGGGGGTGTGCCTCGCCATCGGGTCGTCCTCACCACCCCAGGAGCTGCGGGGTGAAAGAAGCGATGGCTCCCCTACCGGCTCTTCCCCAAGCAGGGGGATGCCTTGCCCTCATCGTTCCCGTCCCCCACCCGAGTTGCCCGACTCCCCCGCCCACCCTCCACCCGGTCGCAGCGCCGCCCGCGATGCGATGCTCGCGGCGGGGAGGCGGCGGCGCGGGCATTTGCATGGGCTGAAGGCAAAGCGGCTTCGCCCGACTGTTTTATTTTTAGCTGGCAGCTCAGGGCAGCGCAGCGCAGCTCCGCCGGCGGGGCGGGCGGGGCGGCAGCCGAGGGAGGACCGAGCCGGCAGGGCGGGCGGGCGGACGGGGC
>VYZS01018878.1:0-18805 GCA_013400695.1 Neodrepanis coruscans | reverse complement strand
GGCCCCGCCCCTCATCCCGCCCCCGGGCTCTGCGGGCCGCAGACCGTCCTGGCCCGACGGCGATTGGCGGGCGCGACGGGCGGCAGCCAATGGGCGCGGCGGGCCGGTGCTGGCGCGGTGCCGGGCGCGGGGCGGTGGAGCCCCATTAGGGCGGGGAGTGCGCTTGGGGCTCGGCCAGTCGGGCCGAGGAGAGAGCGGGCGGTGCCTCCGGGACTCTGCCAGAGATGCGTCTCTGCAGCCAGCCTTGACTCCGTGGGGCAGTGCAAGGAACCCTGCTGCCCCGCCGTTTATGTGACGGACCCAACCGCCGTTCTCCCCCCAGGAATACGTCGCCGTGGTCCGGCCACGCTGCGGGAAGGGTGAGTGGCGGCTGCCCGGGGCGAGGGCTGACGGGCAGCGTGCGGCGGGACGCCCAGCGCGTTTGACGGGGCGCCGTCGGCAGCCGGCGCCGTGCTACTGGCGACGGAGCGCTTGCCGCGGTGCTCCGGAGGTCCTGCGTCCTGCCCGGGGCTCGTATCGTCAGAGCGAGCCCGTGAGGAGCCCCCAGGAGCCGGCACTCCTCGGTGCCGCGGGCTCTGCCCCATCCTGCACAGAGTTACCGGGCGAGCCTGCGGGCTTGGGATTGCAGAGGAGGAGGTGGGGAGCGCAGGGAGTACCGCCGAGCCCCGCGGCGGCTCTCGGGGGAAGGTGGCACGGCATGGCCGTGGTGCCGGCTCGGTGCGCCCGGCGGAGCGAGCGGCGCGCCCGTGTCGCCGGTCTGAATGAGGGTCTCGATGTAGGAGCTCAGCTGTTGCCTGTCAGAGGGTGACAACTGTCCCCTTCAAAGCAGCTTCCGCCTTCTCCCTTATTCTGAGCGATGTGTCCGCTTCTGAGTCCTGCCGCGAGCGGGGACCCTGGCGAGAGGAACCTCGATCTGCCATCGCGGCAGTATCTTCCACAGTGCTCGCTGTCGCTGGGGGTACCCCGGCCCCCCACGCTTCCCCGCCCCCTCCGCTGCAGTACGAACCTCCCCGACGTATGTGTTTTTTCACTCCGCGGTGAGAAGAGCTCTGGAAGGGTCCGCCGAGTCCCTTCTTCCAGAATATTTATGCCCATCGCGGGATTTCAGACTCCAACAGCCAACAGCCGACCCGGCTGGGCTGAGTCCAGGTTCCTTCGCTATGGTCTGGCCTTGGGCAGAAGTCTGTCACTGTCCCTCAGCGGGGTGGCCGAGGAAGTCAGAATAAAGCACCCGCCAGTACCAGTGTTTCTGAATGCAATCAGCTGGAGAACGAGGAAACGCAGCGGGGGGTGTTTTACAGGCTCGCTGGGAAATGTTTATACAGCAGACTTTAAGGTTAACAATGCATATTCCCTACATACTTAAACCTAAAAGGTGGCAAAAATATATGACTCGTGTTATTGCGGCAAAGTTCCCTGTGATCGTTGTTTAGCTGGTAACTGAGGTCTTTAAAACTGCATGTTTTCCACGGCAAACTCAAATTGACTACTGAGGTTTCCTGGCAGGATGGGTTTTCACCTTTTAGCTCTAGTTATTATTACTTTTAGGAGGAATTACTGTGATTTGTACTACTTCTTTACAACACAGGTATATCACAGCGGCCAGGTTTTTATCCCAAGATATGAGTTGAGTCAGAACGAGCTTGGACAGAGAGCAAAAAGGAAAGAAGGAGACAGCAGTTACTCAGCTGCAGTGACAGATTCTTTCATTTCTCCCTGCAGAGCCCCAGATGAGCTGAGCTGGTGCAGTTCTGCCAACAGCACAGTTAATTGTGTCCTGTAAATCAAGGTCCACAGAGCTGCTCTCTTTCTGTCTAACAAAAGGTTTTGTAATGAATAAGCCCAGATCAGTAATATAAAAATTTTAACATCAACTAGGCAAGGTGTGTGTGTGGACCTTACAGGGTTAATAGCTAAACTATTAAGATTGGAGTCAGATGTGGTTAAAAGCAACAGGAGAGTCTGTTTTCTTCCTAATATCCTGTAGTATGATAACTCTGAAGAAGGTAATTGTTTTAAAACAAATCTGGTTCAATTTAAGATTTATTAAGCAAGAAGAGCTTTATGTAAGCCTCAGAATCCCTTTCTTGTTTGGAAAGGCAAGAAATGGCTAAAAATGTCATTTGAACTTAAAAACTACAAACTATGTGTGGATTTTCATGCATATGTGCAAGAATTTTATCAATCTCGTTTTCAACTAGATTATTCTACTTCTTGGGGGGACTAGAGTGTTTAACTGAGGATTTTGGCAAAATGGCTTCTGCAGTTCTAGGGGATGTTTTCCCTAGAAAACTATTTTTGTTTCCTAGCATTTAATAAGACTCTTAGAATACAGGAGTAAGAGATAGGGCCTTCCAAAGGAGAAATGAAGGGAGCAGCCAAGTTTTCCTTACTTTGCTTTACTTACCTTGTAAGTTGGGAATGTAAATTTGTGTATAAGAAGATCTGAAGAATGACTTGGCATGCTAATGACCTGGCTTTTTGGAACTTCCAGAGTTTGGTCTGTCTCCCCCTATGGTTATAATAAGAGATTAAATGCATTTGGCATATTTAATTAGCATATGAAAATAGGATGGCTTTTACTTTGTCATTGTTTTCCTGTAAAACTTTTCTATGCTAACGAATGTCCACATTTTGCAGAGTAATTTAATGGCTTTGCTTTGTATTATGTTATTGCAGATCACTTCAACCCTTTCTAATGCTACAAGCCTTTGTATCGTAGCCTAAAAGTCCTTTCCCTTTGTTGTATGAATTCTTGTGCAATAAGTATATTGTCAATTACTGCTATATGCAGCTTCTAACAGAGCAGACTGAGTTGCTCTTAAAGTCTGTTTGCTTGGGTGCTATGTCTTGTGCATTCCAGAGTTAATTGGATGTGCAGTGATGAAGTCCATTTAAAACAAATAAGCTGGGTTGTGTTTGTTTTCTACCACTACCTTATCCTAAAGTAAAGAGATCTCTGCTGTTAGGGTGTAAAAATGTGCTCTGAAACATTACTTTTTTAATAATTGCAAAGCATCATTTGTGCTTTTGGGAAAGCAGTTACATAATAAAATACTGCATTAAGAATACTTGATTGAGATGGCTGCATAGTGACCAAGTGGTTTATATCAATATTCAATTTAACCTCTTGTATGAGGACTTAAGCTTCAGTTTGGCCAACACGAGTTTTTGCTTATGCTGTTTAAACAGAGGTAAATTTGAGGTTAGCTCTAGCTGTTAGTATATACTTGGTGTAAGCCATGCATGCTTAGGCCCTGCTCCTGGAAATGTTTACAGAAATGAGTAACTTTTACTTGAATGCTTAAATTGTTTGGATTGGGAGTTGTATAATATGGGAAGAACCAGCTTGGAAGGATACAGCACAGCTATCACTCATCTTTTCCCCCTCCTGCCTCATGGCTGAAGAATGATGGGAAGAAATATGTTTTGCAAGTAATAGCACACTGAAGTTGTGGCATTTCTGGCAGAAATTCCCAGATAGACTATCAGATTAAAATTACGTGCTTTTTTGAGAAACAGCTCTTTGGCTGCTGCATCACTGACAAAGGATACTTCCAGCTACTGAAAAATTTTCATAGGTAGTCTGCTATAACTCTTCCTGTTTGTATAATACTTGTTTATAACATTATACTTCTTTTGGCAAAACTAAATGAGCAAATGACTTCACAGCACAAACTGACAATACTTCTTAAGCATGTCCTTGTGCAAGGAGTTTTTTTTAAATGTACAGAATGAGTGAAGTGCTCATATACAAGAACTACAAGCCAATACAAACATTTTTAGTATTTTTAAAGTATCTGTAAGTGACAGCTCTTTGCTAGTTTACCTTTTCTTGAACTCTGCCTGGAAGGCTAACTCCTTAAAAGTTCTTAAATATAGCCATAACCTTGGTTGCTTTTCAAGATCATTTTGAACCTATCAAGCTCAATGTTTTGCTAGCTAGTAAACCTGAGGTAGATAGTCTCTTAGGCAGGCCTTTAATTTCCAGTGGATTACACATCAACAAAAACTGGAACTGTGTTATTTCAGTTGTTCTATACCAAAGTTGTGTACTCCTGTCTAAGGTCTGTGTGTGAAACAGTGATTTATAGCACCTGATAGCGCGTGCTACTCTGCCTTGTGTACTTCTCCCCTTCATTTTCCTTCTCTTCCCCTCTCTTCCCTCCTTAAGATGTAAGAGTATTATGGAGTGTACATGTAGGTTTGTATTATGAAAATTTTTTTCAGTTGCTCCCCTTTTATCTAAGCACAGATCCCACAGCTTTCAATTACTGTCTTTGACTTTAGTAACAATTTTTTTTTTTTAATGGTTCTAGTTACACACAGTATTTGCTTTGTGGAGCAGTTGCATACCAAAAAAGCATTTTCCACTGCCATCCAAATAGTGAAATATAATTGCTTGCTTTTATATAAAATAAAGTTTTTTTCCTGTGATGTTTTTGTAACCACCTTTTTGAGCTTGCTGCCTTCTAATCTTGCATCAAATAACCCAAATCTTAATATTACATGATTCCAGAACTAGGCTTCTCTGTCGGGAGCATGCCAACTCGTCTAATGTCTGTGTTAATGTGGTGTATATGAAAACTGACTTCTCTGTGGATTTGAATACTGATTTGTGTAATTACAACCAGCATGATTAAAATCTGCATGTCAATATCATGATTCTTATAGTAATACTTAGATTCTTTTTTTTTTTAAGCACAGTGATATTAGTCCCTTAAATTTTCTTTAGGAGTCTTCATTGTCTAAACATCTTCATTTCTTAATGTTTGGGTGTTTTAAAAAGAAAATAGGAACATGGATGTAGTATGAATATAGCAATGTAGGCCTGGATCGTGGTGTGTGGTAGGACTTTTGTATCCTCTTTGTTCTTGTTTCTGTAGGAAAGCTNGTCTTCATTGTCTAAACATCTTCATTTCTTAATGTTTGGGTGTTTTAAAAAGAAAATAGGAACATGGATGTAGTATGAATATAGCAATGTAGGCCTTGGATCGTGGTGTGTGGTAGGACTTTTGTATCCTCTTTGTTCTTGTTTCTGTAGGAAAGCTGCATCTTCTCTCACCAGTCTTAAGAGGACTGACATGAAAAACTTGCATATGAATCTTTAAACAGATCTAGCCAGATAGTGCTATACTATCTCCCCAGCCACACATCCCTTCTGTATTCCTATGCTCTCTGCTGGAGCCATGTAAACCACCTCTGACACAGGCATTGTAATTGTTCAGTTTTACCCGTTTTGACCTCCCCTAATCTCTTGATTAACAATGTGCTCCTGGGACAGGGTAGTGCTAGCTCAGCAAGAGGCTCTACAAGGCACCCAGGCACTCTTGCTCAACCTGTCCAACACATGGGTTAGTCGGACACTGCCCTCAGCCATGGCCCATGTCTGTGGCAACACAGACACACACTAACCATGGCACAAATTGAAAGCCACCTTGCACTTTCAGGTGTGGATCAAGTTGCCCAACAGCAGTAAAACCTGACTTGTTTTCAAGTATGTTAAAAATTAGTGCATGATTAGTGAAGATGTTTTTTAAGGATCTCTTTTTGTAATCAAGTGTTAATCACCCAGAAGCTCTAAAGTGTTTGCATAAAAAAATTGCATGTGTTTGTGTGCGTACTTTAGCACTAATATATTTTTACTTTATTTCAGGCTCTTTGCAGAAATTGTTATTTTCATATAAAAATAAAAGGTTCACATGCTGAGATGACTATTCAAAGTATGAATATTTATGTATTTTAAAATGAATTTTATGAAGGCGCTGAATAAATGTCTGAACCTAGCATATTTGCATCTCTGTATACAGACTGCTAAATGAATTATGCTAAGTCTAAAACCTCACTGGTGAATTGCAGATGTTTTGTAAAAGTACACATACAACTCTCCAAGAGCTTTGAACTGTTTTCTCATGTTTTGCTCATCAGAAAGATCATATGGATAACTTGTGAAAGGGCTTTTTTTCCAGTCTTGTTTGCAAAGCATGGTGGATCTGTGTGATAAATATTGAGTTCTCATTCATCCTAGCACTGAAATGAGTTTGTTCTGTGCATATGGAATAGGAAAAAAATATATACAAAGGATATGTTTATATTTAATAAAATTCTTTGCACTCATTTTATGCTATTAAACTTACAAGCCTAAACAGCTTGGCAGGCCAATAGCCAACAGATGTCTTAGAGTACTGCCAAACATGTAGAAAGCAGACCAGGCTCTCATCTGTTCTGAGGTACCAAAAATTACGTTGTTTACCCAGGATGCAGCTTTGTTCTGTCCTCTCAGCAGCTCAGTGTGGGTTTGGATTTCAGCAGGTATCTGCTTCCTAGCACTACTAGTCAGGAGAAATGTGACTGCCTAAAAAAGCAAGCAGTTTTGTTATGGCAGCTCCTTACAACTGGATTCCAGAGTGCAGGTCCTGTTTTACAGGGCATTGGTCTCCCTTTAGGAGGCTCTGGGGAAGGAATCCATGTTACCAGGGTAAAGCTGGAGAGAACATCCAGATGGTAAGAGGGAGTCCTATATATACTGCTGTTGTGCTCAACTATGAGCTGCTAAAAAGTTATGGAAGCGCTCTCAGGAAGGGATGCTACTGAGTAGGTTAGTGAGCTCTGTGGTTGCTTACTGTTTGTGAATCCAGTAAACGTCAAGCTTTACCCTCTGACCTTTCATACAGCCACTGATTGGAGTCTTTGCAAGAGATTTTGGGTGGTGTGAAGCTGTAGTTCAGTTGTCCAGGCTAATAGCCCATTTTGTTCTCAATATGTAGTTTTCCAGTTATATATAACTTAATTTCATACAAGAACAGCTTGTAAGGTTTTAGAGTAGCTGTTAAGACACTGGAATTGAGCAGTGCAGGTATTCGATTGAACTGAAGTGACCACAGTGACAAGCAGGCATTTGTTTCATTTCTACAGATTTATTGCTTTTCTGATTTGTTTGCAAAATATCCCCTTGGAGCTCTGTTGTCTAGTTCTGAGTCTGCCACCCTTTAGGCTGTAATTTTGGAAGGTTAGTTTTTTAATGTCTCCCTGTCTGTCTTGTCCTGTACTGTGGCTGTTTATAAGCATTTTTAACCTGTTAGTGGATGTCTGTTTAGCCTGGAGCTGGTGCTGTAAAGAGGTACTGATATAATGAGGTTCACAATGGTAAGCTTGGTGGCCCTATTTTAGGAATTGAGGTGAATTTTTTTTCTTTGATGCCTAAGTCAGTGTTTGACATCTAAATACTAACTACGAAACATTCAAAGTTGGATATTCAAGGGTATATATTTGTTATTGGGTCTCTTTCCACATTCCCATGGCCTCTGGAAGGAGACTTATGCTTTGAAAGAACAGGTTTCATGAAAATCAGGAGGTACATCTTGAATTATGCAACATTTTTCCTGCAGGTGGAAGTCATCTTCCTTTGTGCAATTCTCTGCATTTACCTCCATCCCACTTTGTTGTATACTAAATCAGCTGATACCTAATGTGAGAAGATAATCTAGACTTATTTTTAGGAAGGAACTGCTGGCACGTTGTTCCGCTGGAGTGCAAGCGGAGACCTCATAACCAGTGGTCTGTGACACCGATCGTGCACGTGAGTGAAAGTGGGGGAATAGCATTTCCAAATAGGCAATTACAGTAATATTCTGTCAGTGTTGGACACTGAGCATGAAGTAATTCAATCTTGCATTACTATGGTAAATAAACTTGATAAATCAATTAATTAATTAAGACTGTATTCCCTCTGTAAAATACCCCAGCTATTTACCTTGCACTGTTGCATAGTTTTGTAGGTGCAGCTTCTGTGGGGATGTGGAGAAAATATTTGAGAGTTTTCTTGCTTTTTGTTTTAAGTGAGCTTCCCAAATCAGTACTGAGCAGTGCAGTGATTGTATTCATTCGCACTGGGGTGTGGTGAGGGAAGAGCTTCCCAACCACATGCTGCCATGAAAAAAAAACCCGCAGACCATAAAGCCATAGCTCCCAACCGTGAGGTAATTTTTGTCACCTATGTCACTTCTAGTATGTTGTCTGACTCTAGTTCCAGTTTCAAACGTTACTCTTTCTAACCACTGTAAAATCACTCTAATATTAGTTGTTCAGGTGATCCTGAAGGGTTTGGGAGGATCATCTCCTTGGGCTTGAGTATAAATGATAGTTAAGTACTATTTCTAGTGATGTGAATAGTTCAGATCTCTGCTCTCACTTCCTAGTTTCTGGAAATGGAAAGTCTGTGTTCTTTGCAAAGAAAATGGTCTGCTTCTCATTTTATAGAATAACTGAAGGAAAATATAAATCAATTATGTCTGTCTGAAAAAAACAAAGCAGCATTTATTTCTCAAGTTTTATTTTAGAAGCCAGTTCTAAGAAGCCAGTGACTGGGCTTCTGACTTCCTAAAACCAGTCCCGAGTCTTTAAAAAAAAAGTCAAATGCTGGATAAGCTGCAAGTTTTTTACCCCCATCCCCAGCTAGAGCCTCTTTGCCTGCCTTTGCTTGTGTACTCTATTGGTTTCACAGTTCATATACTTGTGTTTTTTTAAAATCTCCTGCACACTGGTGGGAAACATGTATGCTGTTTTCTTTCAAACACACAAGGCTTGATTCTCCTCTCACAATGGCATAAATTGTGAAGAACTCCACTTGAAGTCAATGGAAGTAAAGACATGTAAAATGGGGTGAGAGAAGAGCCAAGCCTCTGGTTTCTATTTTTAAAGTGAGTCTGGTTAACCTAAAATTGTTCAATGTGCCACTGTGACTTTACTTTGTAGATATCAGTTGCTGTCCTTGTTTCTTTTCATACATAATGTATCATTTTCATATATAATATATCACAGCTAGTACCCCTAATCACAATGCATGTGTCTTTGATTTAATACCTTGGTACTACTGTGTCAATTTTGGTAGTTAATAAGTAATATGTATCCTAAAGCACTTACCTTACAGAGTCAGATCCTATGAAAAGTCTGGATTGTAGCTGTACTCCTGTGCAGCTCCTGAAAGAAAGAAGGCTGCAACCTAAACTCTGTGGTTTTCTATTGCTTTAGTAGTTCTAATCTGTGAATCTTGTTCCTCATTAACCAAATTCAAGATGCTAATTCTACATAAACAGAACTTTCTCAGTTATTGTTTTTTTCTGTGCTTGTGTAGTGTTCAGCTCCATTCTTGTGTTTTATATATGCTTAAGAGCTTCAAACTGAACAGCAAAGTACTTTGTAATAAACTTGGTATATTCACGTGCAATTTCTGCCCCTGCCCAAAAGACAGGTTATTTTTTCGCAGTGGAGTATGGTCCTTAATTACCGTCAGTAGTCAAATAACGGAACAAGATTATATAGCAGTGCTGTAAAAACTGTTCATACTAGCTATGATCTGTACATGTGGATATCTCTGAGAACAATCACTTCATTCATTAACCAGTGCAACAGACTCAAACTTTACCACTATTTAGTTTTTGAAATCAGTGCAGTGTTCTCTACCTAACTGAAACATTGCTTTGACTGCCTCTTTCTAAAGTTTAAAAAATGCCCATTAAATAGTTGGCTCTTGTAATGTATTCTAACTTGGAGTAAATCTGTTGATATATTTGGACTTTTGTTTTCTGCTAGAGAAGCAAATCACAGGTATCCACAGGAGTGTATCTTTAAATTTGAGTGGTGTGGTATGTTTAATATGTCACTTAAAATTTATCTCTAATTTTATTATGATAAGGAAAACCCTGTGGTGTTCAGCTGTTGGGTCCTTGAGCATTCTCACTCCATTTTAGTCTACCAGTCCCCCAAGAAGTCAAGAGATTGTTTAGCTAGTATGTGGTGGCCTTATGTATCAGAGACAGAAGATGCCACAGAAGTTTGCTGTGCTGCACAGGGTTGTAGTGATGCAGATCTCAACATTCAGTGTGGCTTCTCAGCCACAAAAGTGATGTCTTAACTACAGTTATGAAATAGTGAATTCTTCCTTGTCCCTGTTAGGTTTTGCATTATTTACCATGGGGAAAAAGTGGTTTATTGTAGTAAATTCATTGTAGTTTTACCCATGGCTTTTTTGAATTACAGTTGTCGAATGGTGAGGTAGCGTGGTGGAGACTAAACTAAGATGTGGTGTTTACGACTGCTGTGGTCATGTGCAGCAGTGCTTGCCTATGACTGATGAGGTATGCTGAGGGAAGAGAAGGGTGTATGATAGGGATACACATGCTTGTTGGTCAAATAAGCTTTTCCCATGTGGAAGCTGGATACTTCTCAGCTTTGCTCAAGTAGAGCAGTGCTTGTTGGTTGCAGAGGAGTGAAGGTGGTGGTCTTGGTGGCAGACTTCATTCATTTTTAATCTCGTATCTTTGAGGCTCATTCTATCACACTATTTTTAAACTCTTCTGAGAGTTATCATTGTGGAGGCTGCAGTGCATGTCTGGAAGAGAAAACTACTTTTGGTAGTATTTTCAAAGAGTAAGGTCTGGTGTGCAAAAGTAACTTTCTGCCTCTTATGTCATGAATTTCACAAGACTTGATCTCAGGAAATGGAGTTGGGTTTGGGGATCCAGAGCTTGAACTTATTTGTAGATAGTTTTGAGGAGTTGTCACTGCAAAATACAGAGTTGATGTTGCCATACTTCTGCCAGACACAGACCTGTTTTGGAAGTTCCAATAGGGCCAAGGTAAATTTTAGAAAGCCGTCCTCCTAGTAAATCATTCCAGAGCCATTTGCTTTCAGTCTTGATTTGTGTATAGGCATCCTGAAAACTATGACTACTGAATAGTTCACTAGCCACCTATTCCAGCTGTCTTTAAAAGGTACTGTTTTTCATGTGGATGCTTTCTGACATGAGGCCACAGATAGATGCTCGGTACTCGTGTCTTTTGTGGCAGAAAGCAAAAACATGTGGGATCAGAAGTGTGAATAGATTGCTCCTGAATAATCCTTCTATTCAGTTAAAAGTCCATGTCATGATGTACATTCAAAAAAACAGTGTTTAAAAAGATGGATATGCTAAGGACAAAAATGTGTGTGTTGTGGGAAGTAAAACAATGTTTTAAATAATGCCAGCAGGCTCTAAATTTTTATCAGACTGTGTCCTGTTTAAGGAGGGTAAAAAATGATTAAGAATTGGTATGCTGTGGAAGGGTGCATAGAAAATACATATTTCTTGATACCTTTCCCAAATTACTATTTAAAGACAATTTTGTAACATTAATGTTTAACAGCATTCTGGTAGCCTCAGTTTTCTTTCCCATGAAACAGTTTCAGCCCTCACTTACAAACTGATATTATGGAATAAAATAAATATCAGGAGGACACAGTGCAAAACATTTATGCCTAAATCTTTGTCCGAAGTATGCGCGCAACATGGTACAGCTATGAATTTGGCCCTTAAGGAAAATATTTTGAAAGACAGCTGATCATATGTGCACATGCTGCACCTCTACTATAATAGATGCACACTATCACACTTTATATAAGGAAGGCTAGGACACACACCTCTCAAGCTGAAGCACTTCTGTAGCTGTTAGGCCAACACTGAAAGGAGCACTACCATCATGGAAGGCAGAGTGCACCAAGCTGAGATGATGTAGATGGTTATCAAGTCAGTGCTGTGACAGCTGTCTGCAGGAGAAATGCTTTAGAATAGTCACCTTGAAGCTACATATATGAAAAAATATGCAGAAGTAATGACAATCCTGGACATTTTTGTTAAAATACTGAAATATGGGGCTTGAGCTCTAACTACACTTCTGGGTTTCCAAAGAAAACCGAACTATTGTGGTAGTGCCTGGCTCAGCTCCCTTATTGTTGGTTACTCAAGGGAAGGAAGGGCTGAAGAGCAGGGTCTTGCAATGAGGAGGGTAAGAGCGAAGTCTAGTTAGGCAGACACCAAGTACAGAGAGACACCAAGATGATGGAAGAGGTACTAGTTAACTGGTGGGGTATAGAAAGCACATAGGCTGTGGTATTAGGGCTCTGGCTGCTATCAGTGGGGCATCTACAGCTTCTCTGGGCAACCTGTTCCGGTGTCTCACCACCTTCACAATAAAGGATTTGTTCCTAATATGTAATCTGAATCTATTGTCTTTCAGTTCAAAGCCAATACCCTTTGTCCTATCACTGCATGCCCTTGTAGAAAGTTCTCCAGTTTTCTCGTAGGTGCTAGAAGGCTGCTCTGAGGCTTCCCTGGAGCTTTCTCCAGACTGAACAACCTCAGCTCTCGCTCAGCCTGGCTTCATAAGAGAGGTGCTCCAGCCCTCTTGTCTTCTTGGCTCACCTCTGGACTTGCTCCAGCCAGGTTCATGTCCTTGTGTTGGGGCCCTAGTGCGGATGCAGTGTTCTGGGTGGAGTCTAATGAGAGCAGAGTAAAGGGGCAGGATCACTTCCCTCGATCTGCTTTTCATGCAGCCCAGAACATGTTTGGCTGTCTGGGCTGGAAGTGCATATTGATGGGTCATGTTGAACTTCTTGTCCACCGACTCTAAGTCCTTCTCCTCAGGGTTCCTCTCAATCCATTCTCTTCCAGCCTGTGCTTGGGGTTGCCCTGACCAGACTGCAGAACCTTGCACTTGGCTTTGTTGAAATTCGTGTCGTTCCTCCGTAGCCTCAACTTGGGAGACGGCGGGGGGCGGTCCGTGAGGCGGTACCGGCGGCTGGGTTGCCTCTCCGCTCCCGATGCCAGCGGGCGGCTGTGTCCCCGGGACAGCCCCGCTAGATGGCGGCCGTGTGCTGGCGCTGAGCCTTCGGAGCTCCTAGATCCTGCTTCTGCTCTTGGTCCTGCCGGGGCCCGGAATCAGGCGTTCGGGAGATGATGTTGAGGAGCAGTGCTGAGCGTGGGGGAAGGCCGTCGTTCCTGCTTTTCTCGGTGCGCTTGTGGTACTCGGAGCGCTTCTGCCTGAAAATTAATTCAAGAATGGGTTTGCGCTGACGGCAAGAGCAAAGCAAAATGTGCTTTTTAATTTCCTTCAAATTGTCATCATTCTGCTTTAAATGAGTGAAATTAAAAGGATATGAAGGACAGATGACAACCTGCCAATGCAAAAAAAACCCAGAGGACTGGTTATTTTTAATGTTCCTCTGCTTTCTGGGTCTTTGTTAGCCACTGTTCAAAATTGTACTGAAACCCAAATTAAAAGGGAGCAAGTCTGAAAGTCCCAGCCCATATACTTGGATATCTGTGTAGATGTTCATCTTTTGGGGTGACGTCTTGCTTCATTTTTTCTGTCAGGAGAAGATGGATGTGACTTTGCAGGTAGCGCTGGATAATGTGCAGTAGAATATAGCCTTTGGTCTCTGGTTGTCCTAGCTGGCTGGAGGGTACAGCAGGAGCCTGGCAAGCTGTGCTGCTCCATGCATGGAGAGTAAGTTCTTCCACACCCCAGAAGACCCTCTGGCAGGGCAAGCATGTGTGTTGCCTGCTCTGGTGGCAGGTTCGTGAAGGTGCAAGTGGTCTTAGCAGGTGGAGGCAGGAGCTTTCTCACAGCCACTCCACAAACACCAAAGACAACAGAAGAAATCCAAGCACTTTCACGTGGTTCTCTAGGACCCTGGTAAGCTGCCCAAACTAGTTTAACCAGGCCCAGAGGCAGCACAGGTAGGAAGAAATGGGCTGTTCTAAATAGCCAAGGGAGTGCTTCCTTATCACCCTCATTCCTGGGGAGCTTTTGTGCTGAAGCTAGCCTGTCCTGAAGGTATAGGAGTGAGATAATCCTGCCTGAGACTGAAGGAGAAATGCGTTTTGTTAATAATTGTGAGGAGGCCATCTGGGGTCAGTAACTGTTGGTTCTCCTTTGGAAGAAAAGATGGGCAGGTGCTTAATTCATGCCTGCAGAGTAATCCTTCTTGGGATGCAAGCTGCTACTGCTTCCTTCTAGTAGCCTAGGAAGGAAAAGGGGCACCTCAGGATATCACTGAGACTTCATGTGGGTTGTGCCTTCAAACACAATCCATATTGTGTCCATATCTTTCTGTTGATACAGGATCACTGTCAAATAGGGAGGGATGTGACTTGCCTGGCAAACAGGGAAGGATGACAGCCTGCAGCAAGATTTGTAGATCAAAGCTGTCAAACTGCACCCTGAGCTGCATGCATGGTGAGCTCCTCCACCTGGATTAAACTAGTGTAACTGCAGAAAAATGAATGAAATACTCAGTATTCAAAAATTTTTCTGCAGAAAGCAAATGAGGAGGAATTGTTGGCAGTGCAGAACTTGGGCATCTGGCCAACTTGACCAAAATATTGTTTAAAAATAAGATGGTCGTTTCTCAGAATTTTAATCCTGTGGTTTGAAAATTTTTAGCTAAATCCTTGTGATTGTTATCCCGTTAACATGAAAAATCTTAGTAGCTTTATAGACTTTCTGGTAGGGCTGTGAGACAGAGGTGCTAATAATGGATCACCTGTGTGGCAGTTGTTGAAACCATTCTCAAATAGACCAGAAGGCTTTTTTTAATCTTCTACAAATACTGGTTAGTTCTACACCAAACAAGACTTGTCTTCTTTTGTACTCTTCTTCTCACAGAAGAAAGAAAACATTCTTTCAGGAGTGAGGGTTTTTTGTTTGTTTGTTTGTGATTTGGAGTTTTTGGGGTTTTTTTTTTTTGTTCCTTGATTTCAATCTTGGGAACGGAAATACTCAGTGGTAAATAATTGGGTTAGGAACTAGCGGGATGGGCTTAAATGAAAATGCTTCATTCCTCTTCGTTCTTAATTGTACAATGGACTTGCTCAACACTGCTTCCTGGTATTCATCCAAGACCTTCAGCTCTGATACCTGCGGACAATTAGTATTCTCCCACATGGCACACAAGCACTTGATCAATGTTTAACTGAGTATTTCTGTGTGGCAGCAGTTTAACCTCCTCAAGGAGTCCTTCTGTCCTCCTTCTGCCTTTCTCTTCTGTGTCCTTTCCTCTCAGTTGTTTGTTGCTGATTTATTCAATTTATATGCAGATTCCTTATATGGCTCTGTGATACTACTGTCTTCTCTCCCCTAAGAAGCTATAATTGCACAAAAATGTCAGCTTTCAACTGTCTGTATCTAGTAGTCCCTATCTAATGTTTACATCTGTTTTTTGGTTTGTTAATGGAATAAGTTGCTGATGGGAACATGATGTTCCACTCTCATACTGAAAAAAATTAAGGGCCATCTGTGAGGTTTCTTGTATTGCTGTCCTTGTCCATTACTGAGTTTAGAAAGAGTTCATTAGTAGTTGTCTCTTAATTGGCCAAAAGCACAATATAAGGGTATGGAAGCAAGAACTCCTATGAAATGTACATTGCCTACTGTTCTATAGCTTGGCTATTGGGGTGACAGGGAGTTAGACTTGTGGTGTTGAACCTATTAAAAGGTGTTAAAATGGATTGAAAATCAGCATCTCATAAGAGACTCCTTAAAGTACATTTTTGAGCCACAGGACTTACTAGTGTGGAATGAGCACAGTCTGGGAGCTACTTCTTAGCCAATGGTCAAGGGTAAGTAAGTAAAAACAACCCCTGGCTGAAAAGTAAAAATGGTCAACTCCTATGTGCTTCCAGAAAGTGGAAGGTCTCCTAAACAACAGCTTTCTTTGAGTGAAGCATTGCTCAGCCCTGGTGCTAGTTTTATTGTGCAATCATGAAGCATGAAAATTGCCATATGAAAGTGCTCAGTGTGGCAGTACTTTTAAAGGAAACCAACTCCCAAATTCTTGAATGTTGTTGCATCCACTTCCGGTTTTCATCACATAATGCACAGTCTGGATGATAAATTTACAAAAAATAACTTTTTCAAGTGTAATGAAGCAATAGAAACAACATAGTAGCATCTGAGATGCCAGTCCTTTGAATATCAGGGGCAGTTGAAGCACTTCAGGATTTAGGTATATTGCCTGTGATTATCTTGATTTTGTGCAACCTCTAAAAGAAACTGACTTGAAGGATCAAAGTTAACCATATTTTACACCAAAAGAGTGTGAATAAACAAATAGCTAGAAATTTCCCCATCAGTGAATATTTATTTGTCAATAGCGACCTTCAGAACAAGGGAGAAACAAACTTGCCCTTTCTTTTTAAACAGTTTTTTTCTTGTAATGACTAAGGTTTCTTAGCCAGTATGCTTTGCATTTAAAAGTGGAACTTGGGTTATGTAAGATTTATGGCAAGTACTAACTGAATGTTTTGTCTGACTGACCATTTCTTATTAATTACAAAGCTAAAGTAGATTGGGTTGATAAGGCATAACCCTGAATCTCCTTCCTGTACATGATCTTTAGTGTTCTTAAAATTCTTTTCTTATCACTTTCTCATGATATCTGGCATCATGACACATGCCTTTAGGGGATGGCAGGCTGTGGTCCTGTGGGATTTTTGTTGAAGTCTTCTAGCATAAATTTTAGGAAGCTTCTACTGACTAGGTAACACTTTCAGCTTATAGATGTCATGCTGTCTGTACCCTGGCATGTAAGAACTGGTACAGGAATACAAAATGTTGGCATCACAGGCAACAGTCTGAAGTTGATATTCCATAGTTCAGTGTTTGTGACCAGAGAAATCTAAAATTTGGCAGAATTCTTAGCTCAAGGAAATCCTGGTGACATAAATGAAATTCTCAGTGTTGCTTCAATTTGAAAAAGCTCATTAAAAGGTAGACAGCTCTTGCCCATCACTGAAGCTTGAACTAAATGTTGAAGATATTTCTTGAAATAAGACAAAATACATTGAAAAAGGACAGGGTGTTTTTGTTTTTTCTGAAAGATCAAGTAAGTTCACTAAAGGTCTGATATTACATCAATGACTACTGCTGATTGCTGTCTCTATGCAATCCTCTTTGCATAATAAAATTAATTTTTAAATGAAAACCTAAAATATCATATGTACCTTTCTATAGAATGTGTATCTCTCGTGCCACTAGATGTCTTAATTCAGCCCTATTAAAAAAAAAATAAATTTGATGGACCTAATTTGTGAGCTTCTTCTGTAAGGCCACTACATGGTGTGCAAGGGCAGCATCTGAAGAAATGCTTCACAGAAGCATGTATATCACATGTATATCACTGGTGAACATGGCTCATGAAACAAAATGAAGAATGACATCTGGCAAAATTGATTACTTTGGCAGATTTACACAAGAATATGTTTATTCCATCAAGAGCACATTTTTCTCTCTGTACTTTAAATAAAAAAGAAAAAATTAAAGAATGTCAGATGTGAATGTGCTTTTTTCCCCATTTTTTTTCTTATCAGTGGAGTCTGTCAAGAGAATATTTAGAAAATTAAACTTATTATATAATAAGTCTTATTTCCCTTGAAAGGGTTGCATATATTCTTTCCTACTATTGGTTAACTTGGCCCATAACTTGGGTCCACTCTTTTCCCACTCAGTGACTTGAGTCACTGGTGATTACACTGGGGAATACAGGAAGCAAATGGTACTCAAGGGAACCCAGTAAGAATGAAAGAGGTAAAGGATCTGGAGAGAGAAGAGAAAGTAATTACTGTATCTATTTCTCAAATAGTTCCTCCTCTCATTTAAATAAAACCAAGCTTATAGTGTCTATTGCATCTGGTAATGAAATGGCAGTATAGCTCTGACCTGAGTGGGAGTTCTTCACTTCAAAGGATGACTTAACTAGGGCACTGTACTCACCAGGAAACAAAGTTGTTTTCTGAGCAGAATGTGTGTACCTCTGCCACCTAGTAGTTTGTTTAGAAAAGCAAATACAGTGGACATCATGCTCAAAAATGTTACAAATTTATTTTAATGGAGGATGACAATGCTGTAGCATTTCAAGCATGTTCTCACCAAACTGAAACAGCCAGCACACTGGGTGGGAGAGTTTGAGCACAGTTATAAAACATCAGTCTTCACACCCCTGGAGCGCTGGAAAGCTGAGTTTTGAGCCCTTAGTTTTACTTTATCATTTACATGTACTTGTATCAGATCAAACCCAATACAAATCCTATATGAGAGCTGGCATAGTTACTGTGTTACCCACAAGAGAAAGTACAGGTGCTTTTATAGAATTGCTTTGGTTGGAAACAACCTCTGAAAGGCAGTTGATTGAACCTTCTCTCACAGCAGGGTCAACTAATTCGGCCCACTCTGTACCAATGCAGCATTTGGATCTCTGCAGCCTCCAGCAAGTCTCTTAATAAATAACCCAGTGTTCCTACGAATTGTATATTCAAAATTAGAATGTCTTTAGTAACTTGTGTTCCTACTGGAAGAATAAGGATAATAGAAAAATCCTGTTTTCTCTCCCTTGTGTGTCCAGTTACTCTTCAGGGATGCAGTATGGCATGATGAAAATTACAAAAAGTATGTTGACCTGTTTGTCTGACTTCCTTTGTTCTTGGATACCCAATTGCTAAAGTAACTGGCTCCATGGTTGACTAAGTGGCGCTTGAGTAATGATATCTTCCAGTGTTAGAAGGGGATTAAGATTTAAGTAGTCTCTAAGTTGCTTTTCTTTTGAAAGTGCCTTCAAAATATGAATTTAGCAGCCATAATCATGAAATACAGACTTCATGTTGCTGTTTAGAGACATGCTATAGGTGGTGGGTTTTGTCATACTAAAGCAACTTGGTCGTTATGTGGGACAGCAAATTCTATCATTCTTGGCCTATGAATGGTCAGGGATTTATTCTCGAAATGTTTACAACATCAGGAGATTCTTCAGAAACAACTGCTTCTGAGTACCAGTCTAGAGTACTTCCAGAGTAATACGTAAATAAAAGGCAATAAAGATTGTCATCTTGCAAATTTACATGGTATGGAATAAGGTTGAAAAACTGGCCGTTCTAGATGAGTAGCAATCATGCAGTTCAGTTTGAACCTCTGTGGGGTTTTTTTTTGTTTTCAT
>VYZS01018864.1:0-20536 GCA_013400695.1 Neodrepanis coruscans | reverse complement strand
TGGGGAAAGAGGCCTGGTGGGACAATAAGAGAAGAACAACTTTCCCTATAAAATATCTGCATGGCATTTTCCTGTGTTTAAAATGAAGAGATTCATCTCTAAACGTGTTTGAAGTCAGTGTCCACACTACCATGGCCTTCTAAAAATCCAGGTTACTTGGTGGATGTGTTCATGTGCTACCATTGCTCACTGTGCTTTTTTTTGTTTTTTTTAAATTCCAAACAGCAACAGCCTTTAAGACCCATTCTGGTAGAGACCAGTTGTCCCAATATCCGGATGGATCCCAAGCTTTGTCCAGCTGATCCAAATTGGATTGCATTTATCCATTGCAATGACATCTGGATATCTAATATAGAATCCAGGGAAGAAAGGAGGCTGACGTTTGTGCACAATGGTAATTCATCCTCAACCAAGTCCCTGCTCCTCCTCTGCACTTGTTCTTGCCAGACTGAATTAAGCAATGGCACTAAAGGTTCTCCTGAAATTGGGGTCGTGGCCACTGTTTATTCCACCTTGTTTGTCACATTCTGCATGTTTCCTCTAGTGCAGATACTGTGGGATGATTCTTTTCCCTGCACTGTGGAATCTGGCAGAGTGAGCTGTTTGGTGGATACATATGGAAGGGTTCTTCTCCTGAAACACAGCACATGGCTTTTTGCTGGAACAGCCTTTTTTGTGTGGAGGAGCTGTGGGTGGAATAGAGCTGAAGGAAAGTTTCTGTCAGGGAAATCAGGCTGCAGAGACTTTGAAAAACAATTTAAGCAGTTTCTGAATAGCACTGGGGCTTCTGGCCCCTCATACTCAGCAACTCAGGTCTTTGCTTCTTACCCTCTCCAACTCTGTTTTAGACATTTATCCTGGAGGAAAGAAAACAGGAAATGGTAGAATAAAACACTTCTAAAAATCAATTCCATTTTGTATTTAAACTGTAGCATTTACATTTTAATTAACTATAATTTCTTACACTTTATAATAATGCTTCAGCTTATTTAAATGTTAAATATTAAAATATTATGTAAGTACAGTAAAAATAAACTGTAGCAATGACTCCTTCTCAGATGATAATTATTTATGGAGCGCTGCTAAGTTACCTCCAGGGTAACAGGAAAAATATTGAAGCCCTATGGATATGTCATCATGTTGAGATGTTATGTAAGTCTGTTGCTTTTGGTTTGTGCAGTGAATGAAATACTGATGCTTTCATTTTTCTGAATGTTGATGGTTTCAGTTGTTCAGAAAGGATTGGTTTGGGTTTTTTTCTTTCTTTGATTTTCTTAAAAGTTGTGGTTCCAATTTGCCAAGTTCAGGTAGAGAGAACATTTTCTGGGAGCCTGATTAGGTAGGACTAAGAAGGGAGGATGGCTTTCCAGTCCTAAAAGAAGTTTCCAGAGAGGATTAAATCCTCCCTACATAAATCAACAGAGAAGAGTGGAAGCAGAAGAGAAATCTGCTGAGAAGTCAGATTTATTATTGTGTAGCTGTTCCCAGGGGGGTGAACTTGGGTGTGTTTGGGATAATGCAGAATTAGTTTGGTTCTGCAGCACTTCATGAACTAATTCTTTGGTATCTTTTTTTAGAACTGGCCAATGTTGAGGAGGATCCAAAATCTGCTGGTGTGGCTACTTTTGTGCTGCAGGAGGAGTTTGACAGATACACTGGCTACTGGTGGTGCCCAAGGGCACAGCCAAGTAAGTGTCTGACAGGCACAGCAGTGACTTCCCTGCTCTGCTGTCCAGTGCAGAGTTACTTTTTTCTGTTACTTGTCTTTATGTAAGATGGGAACCTTTAAATTTCTTCTGAACTGTCAGTGGTGGGGATGGTACAGGGGCCTTGTGAGCCCTGGGGGAAGAGACTTCCCTTCTCACAACAGTGATGGGAGTTTTATAAGAGTCTCAGTGTTTTGCTTAATGAAACATGAATCACAGGCTTTGTTGAATTTTTCTTTATCCTTCCAATCTGCTTGTTCTCCTGAGGGAATATTGATGCCTGCAATAACTGATAATGAGAGCTGTTCCCTAACTCTGTAATGTTAATTCATTTGCAGCACTGGATGGGGGTAAAGTTCTTCGAATTCTTTATGAGGAGAATGATGAGTCAGAGGTGGAAATTATCCATGTCACATCACCCATGCTGGAGACAAGAAGAACAGACTCCTTCCGGTACCCCAAAACTGGTGAGACTCTGGAACCTCACATCCCTCTTTGTGGGATTTATTCCATGTGCCTGACAGCAGTGACTCCTGGCCTGGAGCAGGGAGGTGATGAAAAGTCTTTGAGTTGGTGTCCAGGTGGAGAAAATGTGTTTGGGGAAGCTCTCAGGAGGTGGGATGGGTCACTGGTGACTGTGCTGGTGCTGCAGCCGTGAGGGCTCTGGGTCTGAGTCTCAGGAGTTGGCAGAAACCCTCTGTGATGGTCCCTGTTTGGAACTGCTCCCTCAGATCCTGGCAAATCCGAGTTGTGGAGGAGCTGATTCCCATTCCAGCCCCGTGTTTCTGAGGGAACAGCTGCAGAATTACAGCCTTTTGGTTTTTTTGGGAGGGTTTCTGTTTAGCTGCTGGCAGTGCCCTGGGAGTTTGAGTTCTGGAGGACTCTGGTCTCCAGGATTGCTCTTGGACTTTGAACAGCAAACTCAGCAAGCTGCAGCCTTCCAGGAAAACCTCCTGTGGTCACATTTTCCAACAGTGGATGATCTGGAGGCTTCAACAAAAAGAGGTGAGGGCAGCCTTGAAGCATAAAAGCTGCAGTGCCACTGGAAGCAGGGAAGTGGGATTTAAGCAGACCTGCTGAGGGCTGGTTCAGTCAGGTGTGTGAGGCAGGTTTGAAGAGCTCAGCTCTTCTGAGATGTCCCTGCTGTCACAGCAGGGCACGTGGCTCACAGATAACAGTGCTTTGCTCTCTTTCCTCACCCCTGAAATCTTCATTGTTTGGAGAAATACCTTTGGCTGAGCTTCCCAAATGCAGAATTCATTCAGATCTTGCAGATTCCTTGGTACACTGAGACAAGTTTTCTGCTTCTTTTGATTTACTACTTATTTCAAGGGGACAGAAAGTCTCACTGTAAGCCTGGGAAGGAAGGGATGATTCCTTGTGTTTTTTTGGTGCTTGTGGACACTCAGATGTCTGAGAGTGCTTTGCCATAGGTCTGTTAAGTGCAAAGAAACTGAGCTAACCAAAGCCCCCCAAAAAACAAACAAAAAAAGATTAAAAAAAGTTTTAATCTATGGTTCAGTTTGCAGTATGAGCTGTGGGTTGTTGTGAGGGTAGATCTTGAGGAAGTGGAGAACATTCTTCCCTAACAGGTAAGGATTTAAAGCAGGTCAGCACTGTGGTCCAAGGCAAATTGTTTCACCTGTGCATCAGGGTTGATGAAGTGGAACAACTTCACAGCAGCACTAAGAATATTCAGAGCACATGGAATTTGCCATGTGACTTCTTGTGGATCAACTGGCAGTGGATTTATTCTTCCCCACTGTGGAGCAGGGCAGGGGCTGTACAGCAGGATGAGTTGCTGCTTTGTGGAAAGAGTTAACTTTAGATTTTCATGGTTCAACACAAATATAGAGGTTTATTATCTTAATGGCACCAGTGATGGCAATAGGTTTTTAGGTTTAATGTTCACAGATGCTTTTTAGCCCTGGATCACTTTCTCTGTACCAAACAGTGAACCAAAGGTTGCTTTGCTATCCCCATCACTCCTGAGTGTTTGCTTCCAACTAGTACCTGCATCCCTTGGCTGTGGGAGAGAAGGCTGTGACATTAGAATGTCTCTTGATCTGTTTGCAGGATTACATCCACTAAATCTCCTCTTGTTTGCAGTTTCTCTTTCCCTGCCCAGTTCTGTGCTGTCTCTCACACATGCATGAAGGCTGTTTGATCAAAGAGCATTCTGCTGTTTGCTTTTTCCAGTTCTGTGTGAGTAACACCACAATAATCCACAGCAAACAATTGGTGCCTGACTGCTCTCATCTGTTTTTGTAGGTACAGCAAATCCAAAGGTCACTTTCAAGATCTCTGAAGTGACAATCAATGCAGAAGGCAGAGTAAGTCTATGTTCTGTTTGTTTGCCAGGTACATAGAATTGCTGTGATTCTTTTTTTGGTATAAATTCGTTTTCCAGTTCAGTACAAAGGAACTTTCTTGGTTTTGATGGCTTACTGGCTTCTCTGGAGGCAGTGCCCTTGGCTCATTCCTGTGCAGATCCTGATGTCTGTGTGCAGCTGTATTTCTCAAGGCTGTGCTTTCCTTCCCTACCACTGGTGTATGAGCTCAGCTGCAGAGCAGAGTGTTTTAGGTATGGGTGGTTAGACCTTCTCACACGACTCATCTCTTGATTGGCTGCAGATTTGGGGGAAATTTGATTGCAAAGATGATATGTCACCTTACAAAAGTATATGGAAGGAGATGAACTTTTCTTTTACCCTGGAATTTTTTAACAGATGCAGAAATTTCCATAGCCCAGTCCAAGATCCTTGGACAGCTGGGAAATCAATCTTACCAAACACGTACAGTAACAGCCATAAATTATTGGGATTCTCTCTACTCTTGAGCTACTTCAGCCATCAGCAGTCACCTGCTGGGATAGTGATGCTGGTGTCAGCCAGCAAGGGCAGGGAAAGCCTTCAGGACCCTTTGGGTACTACTGGGACTTGTTCCCAGTCCCAGCAGGGCCTGACTGCAGCACTGCATCTCCTGAATTGATACCTGGGTGTCATGCAGGATGTTCAGTACCTGTCCATGCCAACACCTTACAAACATCTCGGTACAAATCCCCTCCCCTCCCACAACAGGGAACTGAGAGTTCCAGTGGTTTGTCCAAGTTGAATGATGGATTTATGAGCAGCATCCAGATTCCCTGGTCCCAGCTCTGGGTGTACTGGCAGAGTGCAGCTTTCCTGCTCTGCTGGTGTCTGGCTACAGTCGGGGTTCAGTCCCCTGCAAAGACTGAACGATCTAAATTGCATGAGCTGCACAGAAAATGTCTTCTGTGTCCAGACTCTCTTCGTGCATGAGAAACTGGTGGTGGGGGTTCATCTCTGTGTCACTGAATTGCTGCTTTGTCAACAGATTGCAGATGTTGTGGATAAAGAGCTAGTTCAGCCCTTCGAGATCCTCTTTGAAGGAGTAGAGTACATTGCTAGAGCTGGGTGGACGCCAGAAGGAAAATAGTGCGTATGTTAATCCTGTCTCTGCTCAGAGGGTTTGGGGTGACACAGTCAGAAGCAGATTGTAGTGGTCTCGTGTCTTCTTCCAGCTTAAGCCTGCTTTCACTTTGACATTGCTACCAACTTGTTTGTGCAAAGGGGACCATTTTTCCCAAAGCCAAAGCGGAGTCCTTGTCTCTTTCCCTGGTCCCTGGCCCTGCTGCTTTGGTTTGGGCACTCGCAGCCTTTGGTGTGTGTGTCCTCTCAGCATCCCTGTGAGAGAGAGTGCAGTGCTATTATCCCCATTTTACAGATGGGGAACTGAAGCCCAGAGAGGTAAAGTGACTTGCCATGGTCACGCAGGAAGTCTGTGGCTGAGGAGAGAAATGAGCCAGGTCCCCCAGGCCCTAGGCTAGCACCCTAACCACTGGACCATCCTTGCTGACCAGACTTACTGATCAGAAAACCTGCTGTAAGTGCTACTTACATTTGCATGTCATTTTAACCCTGTAGATGATGTAGTACAGCGTTTCTAACTCACCAGAAGCTTCTCCAAAAGGGTTGTCCAGCCCTGGCACAGCTGCCCAGGGCAGTGATGGAGTCAGTGACCCTGGAGGGATTAAGAGCCCTGTAGATGTGGCACCTGGGGACATTGTTAGTGGTGGGCTTGGCAGTGCTGGGGGAGTGGTTGGACTTGATGATCTTCAAGGTCTTTTCCAACCTAAATCATTCCAGAATTGCACTCCTCCATTTTTTTAATCTAAAGATGGCTTTCACCTTTTTAATTTTTTTCTCACCGAAATGTGGAAGGAATCCAGGGACACATTTGTTACATTATCCTGCTCTTTTCAGGGTTATTGTTAAAGCTACATGCAAAGCCATCAGAATATGGCAGGGGCTGCTCCCAGTCCATTTAGGTGCCAGTGTTATCCTCTGCCAGATACAGATTTTAAACAGTAGTATTTTTACAAACAACCTGAAATTTCAATTGAGATTTTTCTGCTTCATTATTCCCTCTGATTTTTCTCTTCTCTTTCTCCCTTGAAGCACAATCCAAATCAGGGAGAATGGATTGCATTAAACTTTTGAACCCGCAGAGCTTATGCAATATTGAAATGAAGTGAAATAGGTTCTTATGTCATGGAAGAAATTTGTTTATGTGGGTGAAATTTTGCACGTGACTTTGTGCTTAATCTGCAGTTGAACATTCTTGACTCCCCCAGAATGCCTAGTGCTGATGAATGTCTGCTGGGGTTTTCAGACCTGTGTCATACTCATGGCTGCCTGTTATTTTCTCTAATATCTGTCTCCCCAACAGCATCTGGTCCATCTTGCTGGATCGCTCCCAAACTCGGCTTCAGATAGTCTTGATCCCTCCTGAATTATTCATCCCCACAGAAGATGATGCAATGGAAAGACAGAAACTTATCGATGCTGTCCCAGATTCTGTTACACCTTTCATTATTTATGAAGAAACAACAGACATCTGGATAAATGTAAGAATTTGAATTTCAGCCTTCTCTGACAGTTTGTAGCACTGTGCTGCCTAAGAGAGTGATCCCATTGTGCAAGTTCTGTGTATATCCTGTGCTGCCTGCTGTGAGAAAACAGCACATAGACAACAGAAAGATTTGGGATGTGAAAACAGAGCTGCTTTGCTTGGGACTGGGCAGTGGTCAGAGCCAGGAAGAGAGCCCAGGGCTCTGGTGTTGTGGGGCAGCCCCTTGCCCTCAGTGCTACTGACACTCTCCAGATTCTTGGTGCCAGTTGCTTACCACCAGCAGTGCCACCAGATGAAATATTCTGCAGCCAACAAAGATGTATCAAGATACTGCAGATCCCCCAGCCCCAAGTGTAACTGGTCCTCCCAGTAAGGGGCAGTGCTGCACCTGTTAATCCTGGACTGTGTGTTCTGTGTTGGGCAGCAAGAAGAAGATATTTTGTGGACTTCAGTGCCAAAGTCCTGCTGACAACAAGAATCCACTGCTCTGTCTCCACAGATCCATGATATCTTCCATGTTTTCCCTCAAACCCAGGAAGATGAGATAGAGTTCATTTTTGCCTCTGAGTGTAAAACAGGATTCCGGCACCTGTACAAAGTCACCTCAGTCCTGAAGGAGAGCAAATACAAACGGTCCTGTGGAGGCCTCCCTGCTCCAAGTAAGGGAAATTTATTCTTTTGCTCTAATTGGGCATTTGCTGCTGACTAGTGAGGAAATAAATATCCTTCCAGCTGGCAGGAATTATTATCTTATTGGAAACTTCTGCTGTTGTCCAGGAAAGCACTTCAGTCATTCCCCTGGGAATTGTGCAGGGGTTATTCTGTTTTCAGGATGCCTTAGTTTAAACCTTGATCCTTCCTTATGGATTAGAGGGAAAAGTTTCCAAAAACCAGACAGGAAAAATGCTCCCTGTGATACTGTGAGAGTTAGTTGGCTTTTCCTTGTCACTACTGGGACCTGGTCTTGCTTGGATGCAGGATATTGCTGTGTGCAAAGATCATGGGGTGTTTTTTCCACAGCATTTGTTCTTTAATTCACAGTTTCATGCTGTGATACTTAATTTACTTGGAGTGTGTTGAAGGCACTTGGTGAGCTCTGCATGCACAAAGAGTACACCTGATTTTACTAGAGGTCCTAGTTTCATGCAGCTGTTGGTGGGTTGTTTTTTCCCAGATAGTTTCATATCCTGGGTGGATTAAGTTTCTCTGAATGCATCTGACTTTTTTCTCTTGCTAAAATCTCCCTCATTCTAAGGGAAATTAAATCATCTTATAAAAGCAGAGTTGTTCCACACCCTGTTGCAAAATTGCCCATTTTTTGACACCTGGGATTCCCTTTGCCCACCCATTTTTCAATATAAAACCATTATCTCTGTGCAAATGACAAAATACTTAAAAAACAAAAAAGCAAGCAAGCTGTGCAGGTCTCCAGATGAATCCTGTGGATCCTTTAACCTGTATTTCACAGAGTGTTAAGTAGTCCCAGCCCTAACATTTGTCTGGGGAGCTAGCAGAGCTGTGGCTCTTGGATTTAGTATAGGAAAAAAGCTTGGGAGGAAGAAGTACTGTTGTGACCATGTTTTGTAAAATGTTAAAGTGTAAAATCTGTGTTTGTTTGTTGGTTATTTGCAGGTGACTTCAAGTGCCTCATCAAAGAGGAGACAGCAATTACCAGTGGAGAGTGGGAAGTGCTTGGCAGACATGGATCCAATGTGAGTCTCTGCTCTTGCTGCATGGATATCCTGCAGGGACATGGTCTCTTAGAGGGATCAGCAGAAATGTATTAACCCTGTCTGGTTTTAGGCAGAATGCACAGTGTTTCTGTTCCATGTAACTTGTGAGCTTGCAACAAAGAGGGAAGGAATGTTTCCCAAACTGCTGCTCTTCTGACTCTGTGCTGGATAAATTCTTTGATCACTTGAATCAAAAAACAGTTCATGGAGAACTGATTTACTGGATTGGACTTTGTAAAGATATTTGAAATTCTTACCAGTAATTAAAAATGGATTTGGGGAACATGAAGTGCCAATTGACTTGAGTCTGGATCTGTTCTGCCATCTGTTGTTCCTCAAAAAGAAAGGACAGTTGAGGAATATTTAACATGGCAGTGGTTTGCAGTCAGCTGCTGCCTTGACTTCCTTCTGGGGTGGATTATATCATCTGTGATTTGGGAAAGGGTCTGAAGAGTGGGAAGGTGACAAAAAAGGAACAGTTATTTAACATAGCAAACAATGGGGGAGACTGGGAAGAGTAAAGGACCTGCAGGAGAGAGCTGAGCAGCAAGGTGTGAAGTGACAGAGTTGTGGACAGTAAGAACAGTCATTTGGGTTATTCCTTGCAGATTGTTGGGCTCCAACTCATCATTATGGAAATGGGATAGGGGAGGGACCTGGAGACACAGGAACTGGGTATTGCTTTGGCAAGAAGCAATACTGAGGGATATCTTGTTTATTTTGTTTCTGACAGATCTATGTAGATGAAGCCAAAAAACTGGTGTACTTCCAAGGCACAAAAGACTCACCTCTAGAGCATCACTTGTATGTTGTCAACTATGAGAATCCTGGAGAAGTGAAACGACTGACAGAACGTGGATACTCACACGCCTGCTGTGTCAGCCAGGTCTGCCTGGGGGGGCTCTGGCTTATCCCCAGGCTTATCCTTCATCAATTTATATATTTTATACTGTATGATGTGCTCCTGTACGTTGTACAGTCAGTGTAAAACCACCCTGGAAAGCAGAATTAACCTCCCAGTTGGATGCTCTCCAGCTCACTCCAGGCAAAAGGAGCCAGGATGAGTTGTTGGAAACTCTTTGAGCCTGACTCTTTTCCTCTGTAGTGGACTAGAGAGCAGTCACCAGAGGAGATGAGCCTGGGGCAGTGCTGGGTGGAGTTCCATGCATCCAGCTGGGAATTCGTTATCCAAAGGGAGGTGTATGAAAAGGTCCTGGTGCCACTGTTGGTTTTGCAGGTGTATTTTTGGCTTTGAGGTGTTAATATGAGTCTTCCTCTGGACTGTAGCATTTGAGAGTCCAAAGTGCTCAGACTTCGTGATTTAATTTGGTCCAGAAGCATCTTCTGAAAGATCTAAATGCAGAAATAAATTATCATTTTACCTGTGCCTCTGCACTGAGGAGTTCAAGGCATGTTGTTTTTCTCCCCAGGACTGTGACATGTTCATCAGCAAGTACAGTAATCAGAAGAACCCCCACTGTGTGTCCCTGTACCGGCTGACAGGATCAGAGGATGATGCAGCTCACAGGACAAAGGAGTTCTGGGCTACTATTTTAGATTCAGCAGGTAATGGCAAGGATGGGGAACAGGAAAAAGACAAGCAGGATCACAGGATGAAAGATAACCCAGATGCTTGAGATCTGCTCTTGTTGGGGGTGTGTCTGGAACTCAGGATTGTGTGAGGAATTCTTGAAAGTGCAGAAGGGACATTTGCAGCTTAGCAACAAAAGGGTGTAAACAGACCATGAAGGAATTTAGAGTGGATTTAGCAAAATTTTCTGCCAGTTTTAGCTCCAAGAGGGATTTAAGTGCTCTCCTTGCACTGTGTGTGATGTGCTTGCTCACAAGTGTCCTCCTGGGGAAGGGTGTGCACCTCTTCAGTAGGGTGTGGGGCTGCCTGCTGGTGTCTTTGTGAAACAGCTCTTGGGCTTTTATTTCCCATTGTGTTTCTCTTCCCTCTGATCTCTCTTTCCCTAAGGCATACTTCCTTCATATGCTGTGTTTACCATGTATTAATATGTGAGTCCTAAGTGGGGTTAGGAAGGGACAGGATATCTGTAATGTCTGTATCAGGGGGAATAGTTACTGTTGTTCACAGGAGAGCAGGGATAGGAATGTGACAGAGCTGAGAAAACTCACCTGGGGCTGGGGCACTCCCAGTCTCTGCCTGGTCCCAGCCACATCCAAAAAAACCCCTGAGGAGCTCTGCTGGGATTGCAGTGAGACTGGTGACAGGGCAGGGCTGAGGTAGAGCTGCATTATTCATCCATTCCCTTTGTTCCTCCCATGGCAGGCCCTCTTCCTGATTACATTCCCCCTGAAGTGTTCTCCTTCGAGAGCTCCACAGGGTTCACACTGTATGGAATGATGTACAAACCTCACAACCTGCAGCCTGGGAAGAAGTACCCCACTGTGCTCTTCATCTATGGAGGCCCTCAGGTGAGCTGGTGAGCAGGGGGTGGGCTGGCTGGGAACACTGTCCTGAGGCAACAGTCCCTGCTCCATGCTGAGGGCAGTGGGTGGCATTTTGCCTGTTTAGTGAGTAGGTGCTTGGCCAAAGGTGCTGTAAGAAGTCAAGATCTCCAGGTCATGGATTGAGGCACTGCCACTGTTATCTGAGAACAGCAGCAGAGATGGAACTTGGAGAAAGGGGAGTCAGGTAGTCCCTGTTCCCAATTCTGTCTTCCCCTTCTTCTCCAGGTGCTTCACTGACCACAGTTCAGCTTTTCATATCTGTGACACAGAATAACTTGTTACTGGGGGAAGAGTTTATTTCATAGCAGGGAGTATAGTATAATAGTATAGTATAATACATAAACCACTTAAAGGAAGGTAAATAGAACTAAAGAAATGGATTAAGAGCTTTCATCTGGGTTCTGATACGTGTGTGGTTGTGCTGCTCTTGTATTGCAGGTACAGCTGGTGAACAATCGGTTCAAAGGGATCAAGTATTTCCGGCTGAACACTTTGGCCTCTTTAGGCTACGTTGTGGTTGTCATTGACAACAGGGGCTCCTGTCACCGAGGGCTGAAGTTTGAAGGAGCCTTTAAATACAAAATGGTAAGTGGAGCTCTGAGTCTGGCTCCATTCTCAGCCAGAGATGGGTTGGAGTTCCAGTGTTACCTGAGCTGAAGCACTGGTTTGGCACAGGTACCAGCACTGCCTGTGTGACACTGGGTTTGGGGACAGGAACTGGATGTGGGTGAGATTTGAGGGAGAAAAGGGTGCTCAATGTCATGGTCTGAGGTAGGGAACCAGTTCCAGCTTGGCAGCCATGACACAGTGGTTTGTAAGGGGGACTGTGACTCCACCAGCTACAATTTGCAGCTCATGTGAAGCAAGACAGTTCCATTCTCAGCATGGGTTACCCACCCAAAGCTCTGGGGGTGCTTACCTTGGGAAATCCTCAGAATGGAGGTTTTGTCTGTAACTAACAAACCCTGCCCTTTTCTGTGCCTCCCAGGGACAGATTGAGATCGATGACCAGGTGGAAGGGCTGCAGTATTTGGCATCACAGTACGACTTCATTGACCTGGAGCGTGTCGGGATCCACGGCTGGTCCTACGGAGGCTACCTGTCCCTGATGGCTTTAACACAGAGGTCAGATATCTTCAGGGTATGTTCATGCATTGAGTACTTACTCTGGTGCTACAGACACAATTTTTCTCCTCACAGTGTGACTGCCATGGTGTTCACAGCACAAAGACCTTGGAGCTTGCTCTGCACAAGTGTAATGGCTGTTTTCTTCAAGGCTCTTCTGTTTGGGTGATTTTAGAGAGAAGTTGCTTTCCTAGCAAACATTTTTACTACAGTATTTCTAATTAAGCTTTCAGGTTTCGTTTATTTTTTTGATACTTCACAGACAACTGATTTAGAAATCTTCATTCTACCTTTGGGCAGAACACATTTGCCATCCAGGAAGCCTGGTGTGTCAGAGGAGTGGGGGCCTCTTTGGGTAGGCCAGTTTTTCTGGAATATCTGAGTCTGTTCTCATGAGCTGGGTTGAAGAGGAACAACTATTCACCCCATTCAGCTGAGCACAGAAGGATGTTCCCTTTCTGAGAGCTTTAAACTGTTGGACTGTTGAGCTTCCAGTGACTTAACTGTGCTGGTATAGCTCTGCCAATCTCAGGTCACCTGTGCTGAAGGTACCTTAGATAGTGTCAGCTGCTGCTCTTTGTGCTGTGAACCAGGTAAGGGAAATGATCCTGCTGAAAAACAACACCTCCTTCTCATCCTCCTCCCCATGAGAGAATAGTTCCTTTGCAGACTGATCTATTCCCAGATCGAATTGCCCATGCTGTGTCTCACAGTGTGTTCTGAAGCAGCCAGGAGGGCAGCCTGGGAATGGGGGAGGTACTGGAAAGAGGTTCTTGTGATTCCCTGACTTTAGACCACTATCACAAATGGCCAGACTGTGTCTTTGGACACAGCTCAGAGGCAGAGATGTGAGAAGAGCTGGATATTGCTCTTGTGTGTTGTATACCTCGTGGTTGCTCTTGCTTTCTCTAAGTCCAACCTCAATATTACTGGGAGATTTAATAATTGTTTATCTCAATCCTTAATGATTGTTATATTTTTATTTTTACAAACACCTGCCTTGCAAAGGGGTTTCTTTGGGTGTTTTTGTGGTTGTTTTTTGAAGCCTGGTATCTTTTTTTTCCCACAAGCTGTGCAGAGTAGTTTGCTGAGTCCTAGAGAATTGCCATTCCCAGTTTCTGTTAGATATTTGACTGAACTTGAAAGCACAAAAATCCACTTCCCTCTGCATCCCTTGCAGGTGATATGTTCAGTAGCTTCCAATTTATCTGTAGGATCTTCCTCGTTTTCAGCAGATGTGGGGCCGTGTGTGAACTGGGAGGGGACAGCAGGGATGGCTTTGCTTCTTCCACAGTTGTAGCAGGATAAAGCAGTGGGAGGGAGGGACATGCCCAGGTCAGGGGGGTCAGAGTTGTCATTCCCCTCTCCCATGGAACTGCCAGGTGGCTGTTGCTGGAGCCCCTGTGACACTGTGGATTTTCTACGACACGGGGTACACGGAGCGTTACATGGGACACCCGGAGCACAACGAGCAGGGCTATTACCTGGGATCCGTGGCCATGCAAGCTGAGAAGTTTCCTTCTGAGTAAGTGTGGTTCTCCTCTTGCCTCCTCCTTTTCCCACCAGGAAAGTTCAAGCCCCACAGACATGTTTTTATCTCCCTGTTCTTGGCAGTTGAATCCTGGAATCACAAATACTTGCATTAAATAAATCGGAAAAAAAAAAAAAGACCAATACCCAACAGTAATAAACTTAATACTTGAATGAACATTTGCATAATTACAGGCCATTCCATGTAATCCCTTTTATAGTAGCTATAATTAAAGACTATCTTTTATGTCTAGGGAAATGACAAACATATCTTCAATTGTGATTAGCACTTCAGAACCACATTAAACTAAACAAAAATGAGTTAATTGGGATGTTTTTGCATGTTCTGGGGCTGTATCAGCACAGCAGAGCAGTCTGGGACCATGGGCTTTCTTGCCAAAGAGCTGACAATCAGCAGTGTTAAGCAAGGTCTAAATTCTTGCACTGTCCAAGCTACAAAATATTGTTGAGAATAAATAAGATACACAGATGAAAGGTCTGACTGTGATGTGCATGTGCAGGAAGAGCTTTGAGAGGAAGAAGGAATAAGTTTGGAAGACGTATCCATGCACAGCAATTTACAACAGTGAAATCACCGCCTTCAGTGCAAACATTTTTTTCCAGGGAGTGTTTTAGAAGGGGGATGTGTGTGGACTGTGAAATGTCTGGGATCCCAGAACTGTTTTGTCTCTTGCTTTTCCCAGACCAAACCGTTTGCTGCTGCTGCACGGATTCCTGGATGAGAACGTTCACTTTGCACACACCAGTATTTTGCTCAGCTTTTTGGTGAGAGCTGGGAAACCATATGATTTACAGGTAAGGCCAGGACCAGGGTGTAAAGGGGATGTGTCTTTGAGGAGTCCAGAACTGGAACTTCTAATGCAGCTATGCTTGGAATTCTAGGATAAAACAGTAGCATTTGAGATGAGCATTTTTTTACAAGTAAGATTTTATGAATAAACAAAAGAAATGAGGCAAATGAGCAGGTAAGGCTGCTCCAGAGGAGATCTGCAGTTGGGAGGCAGTGCAGGAGTGTTCATGGGGTGTGGAACAGGGCTATGGATTTGATTAAACCTTGATGGCTCTGGGCAGGTGCAGCCCAGATATCCCACACTGTGCTGCAGAACTGGGAATGTGCTGATTTATGTGTTGGCTCTGTGCAGGAGCTGCCTCTGCTCAGCCAGGCTGATCCACTCCAGCACAGCTGGATCAGGGAGTCTCTCTGTGTCCAGGCAGTGCAGGATGGGGTGTGTTAGCTCAGAGTTCATACAGGGAGATTCCCTGGACATTTGGAATGTGGCTCTGGGACTGGTTTAAATGTTGGCGCTTGCAACTCTTGTGGATATTTACAATTTCATTTTACATTTTAGATCTACCCTCAGGAGAGACACAGCATCAGGGTGCCTGAGTCAGGAGAGCACTATGAACTGCACCTGCTGTATTACCTGCAGGAGAACCTGGGCTCCCACATCGCTGCCCTGAAGGCCCTGTGACCTCCCAGCTCTGCTCCACGGGCTGCTCTCTGGACAAGGAGGTGTAGGAAACTAGAGAAAATAGGATGGAACATTGCATTCTGGTGCCTGCCACACGTACACACACGTACACACGCTCACAGACACTTTTTTAAAAGTCAATTTGGTGCCATACAGGAAATTAAAGTACAGTGATTTAATAACTTTCACGTTTAAGCTGTAAATAAAATCCAATGTCTGTGGTATAATGCAGTACCATGGGTGATCTCTTGGGGGGAGGAGCTGAAACTGAAAATAATGTACTTCTACAGCACCAGATCTTCACTTTTTAAATGCATTATGACATAACTGATGTATTTTTACAGTGTGTTCCTTGGTATCTTATTACATAATACTGGATGATTTACTCACTACACAGCAAGAGTTTACCTGAATGGTTACAATTTGTATTAATTTAAATGCTATCATATAGCTTTTATGCTTCATGAAGGGGATGTGTCTCACTCCTTAGAAGCTGGTCACAAGTTGGACACATCACCTATCTAGATGTTAATTGTTTTTTAAGAAGAAAGACTTTTAAGCTGCCTCCTAATGAATTTGTTAAGTTTGGATTCCGTTCGGTTGATGCCAGGTTCTTTGATTCCTTCTCCCCCAGGATAAATCATTCTCTTTTCTTCCAGCAGCTTGAGATCCTATCCTGATTGTACTTGATTTCAGTGGGGAAGTGAGTTGACATTTTACTGTGATATGAGCATAACAATCTTTTATTCTGAGGTGCAAACTAAAAGCGCTGAAACTCTGTAAATTTTAAAACAAGCTTCAAAGTGCATCCTGTTGACATTTTCCCCTGATGTTCACTCTGGAGCTGAGTTTGCAATACTCTTTCCTTACCCTCACATCAGCATGATATAGATATATGCATCCTGTTAGGATTTAAAACTTCAGTACTCGAATTGCAAGGTCTGCAGAGGATGTGGAGCACTAGGAACTGTTCCATTGAATTTCCTGCTCTATGAGGAACTATCTCCCAGGCTTGTGCTCTGTCCAGTCCCCCATTCCTGGCTCCTTTCTAGCCCTGCTGTGTAGGATGATGATGATNTGTGATATGAGCATAACAATCTTTTATTCTGAGGTGCAAACTAAAAGCGCTGAAACTCTGTAAATTTTAAAACAAGCTTCAAAGTGCATCCTGTTGACATTTTCCCCTGATGTTCACTCTGGAGCTGAGTTTGCAATACTCTTTCCTTACCCTCACATCAGCATGATATAGATATATGCATCCAGTTAGGATTTAAAACTTCAGTACTCGAATTGCAAGGTCTGCAGAGGATGTGGAGCACTAGGAACTGTTCCATTGAATTTCCTGCTCTATGAGGAACTATCTCCCAGGCTTGTGCTCTGTCCAGTCCCCCATTCCTGGCTCCTTTCTAGCCCTGCTGTGTAGGATGATGATGATGATGATGGTGATGGTGTCTCTGAGGGGACCCCCTTTGTACAGCTTTGGGAACCCCACAAAGCCTCAAGGAATTGCATTCCCAGTTGTTTTTTTGCTAGTGAGGTTTTAACTGCACAGCAGGCCTGGCTGAAAAGCAGGAGGGTATGAGGGCACTTTTAACTTGCAACAGGTCGTTTAGGGTAGAAATCCATGGCAAAATGATTCTGTTTAATGCAGGAAATTCCACCCTTGGGACTTGCCTCTGAGACTCTGATAAGTTTTACTGGTTTTCTTAGAAACCCAAGAACTTCCTTTTCTTTCTCTTCTGGTGCTAGAGAGAAGCAGAGCATGATTTTCTTTTCATCTGCTGAAAATCTGGAATCACTCTCAGTGTTTTTGCTCTTAGTTCTCCACATGTTGTAACCTTGCACTTTCCTTGATTTTGTCCTGTTCGGCTTGATCCCGAAACTCTGGGATTTACCAGGATCTGGCTGTGTCATATCAGACCACATTGTTTTTCACTTAAACTGCTGGGCATGTGCACCAAGGCAGTGGGAGCTGGTGCAGTTACACGGTTGTAAAATCCATGTGTGAGAACAGGATCTGATTTTTGGGATACACAGAAGAGCCAAAGCCAACAGGCCTGCAGTGAGGTTTGCTTTGGGCTGTTTGCTGGTTTTCAGATCACAGGGATTGTAAATGGATCAGTTAAAATTCCATTAGCAGGTCAATAATGAGTTTATTTTGGGAAGGGCATGGCAGGGAAGGAGCCCAGCTCCTGAAATGTCTTCTCTTAGTGGTTAGTAGTGGCTGAAGCAAAGGCAACATCCCACTGGATTGTGCTGCAGTCAGCCCTGAGAGAGGAGCACATGTGCAACACAGCAGTGAGTAGAGAAAGAATAAGCTGTTCCTCTGGAATTCCATTGTGTTCCCAATGTGTTTATGCTGTATTATATATACATATATCTATATCTGTTCATATATACATATATGTATAAAATTACACGTGGATAATATCACCTTTTCCAAGGTTGTTTATATTTTGTTCAATATTAAATTAACTTGCTTTTTTTGGGGTGTTTTTGTTCTTTTTCTAGAGGTGATTACCCTTGAATGTAAATGTATATGATTTTTAAGATGAAATTGATCCTTTTATTTAAAAAACAGAACAGAAATGGCCTTCATCAAACAGTGCTTTTTTGGGAACTGAAGAACTAAATGTTATGCAAGCAGACCAGGCTGGGTTTAGATTTGAGGCAGGATGTGATTACAAATGCTGACATATAACTTTTAATAATACATCCTTCCACTCTTTTAAATACATACATTAAAAAGCTATTAAAGTACAAGTACTGTAACTGCTCTGTTTTGCAACATAAATTATGGATCCTTTCTTTCCTACCATTTTCTTTCCTTTTTACCATAGTTTAGCACTTTTAAGACCCCGTGCTCTCTTGTCCTTTGGAAGTGCTGGGAGGATTTATCACCAGAGTTTTGTAGTTCTTGCAAAAGAGATGCCTTAGATGAAGTCTGATTCCAACTAAACTCCCAGTGAAGAAGGGCAAAGCCTGTTGTGATCAAGACTGCAGAGGTAGGAAGATGATAGTGCTGAGGGACTGTTGCATCCACATTTTTGGGGAGGGCTGGCATTCCTGTGCCTCATAAGGTGAGGTGATGGTCTGGCCAAGGCCATACCTTACAGTCCTGGAGATGGGAGTGTCACTCAAGGAGGTTTTCAGTCTGTTTGATGTTTGGGATTATACTTTGTCACTTCCTGCATGTTAAAAAAAGTCTCTTGGTTATAATGTGAATTTTAAGCAGAACGAGTGAGATCCTGGGGGAGGAAACAATCCTGTGACTCCCAAAGAGGTTGGAATGTCCCTGTGGGGGACCTTTTGCCTTCCAGAGGTTTCTCTGTCCAGCAGGACACCTGTTCTGAGCAGGAGCAGGACTGAGCCTTCCCTGTGTGGTGGATCTTAGTTGCACAGGTGTCTTTGAGATGAATGTTTTGATATATATAAGAATGTATATGAAATATGGGGATCTGAGCACTGAGATGCTGAAGTTGTTGAGTGTTGGTGGCAGGAGTTTCCTCTCTTTTGAGGTGGTTGGGATTGGTTGTGCTTGTTCCTGGTGGAAGCCTGTTCTTTCACCCCATTTTAATGCAGCTTCCAGTGATGCCTCATGAGTGTGGGATGTGCAAAGCTGTTGGGTTTCACCCCCTCCCCCTTTGTTTTCCATGATCTCTTTTTATTCAGAACAAAGTAAAATTAGCATCTACCCACAACTGCTTAATTTTTACAAACTCAATGGAATAATGAGCTCAGAGCACCAAGTAAAGCTTTGAAAATAACTAACTTCATTATATCAGAATGGAAAATGCATTCTCTACTTACTAGTGGCATTTGGCAGTAGGTTATGGAAGAACTTTGTGAGCAGGATGGCTTTAACCCTGGAGCACAGGCATGTGAGACTGGGTGGGAAATTGTGGAGAACTCACCAATTCCCATCCCAGGGGTCCCAACCTGTATTCCCTGCCAGGAGAATGGGTTGTGTTCCTTCTGTGTGTCCATGTGTCAGACAGGCTGCTGGCATGTGACACTCAACTTCTGCTGAGGCAATAACAGAGTCTAAACAACTGAACCATCAGCCAGATGAGGACACTGCCTCGAGCTGCCTGTTTACTTGAGTACCTGTAGAGACTTTCCATGTGCCCCTTTGGAAGGGGAAGAGGGGTCTTCCTGCAGTTTTTACTTGGCTGTTGTGCACAGTAGAAGTTCAGGTGTTTAATTTGAGAACATGAAGTGCCTGCTGTTTGCATTAACAAAATTGCATGTCTCACTCCAGTGGGTTTATTGGGCTCCCTCCCTCCCACCCCTTCTGAGCTCCATGGCTTTTAATCATGTAAAGTGGAGACATTAGTTTTGCTGCGTTTTATTACGAAACCTTTGTTGCAATAAAGATGCTGCTAAATAAATTGAATTAAATGTTGGGTTTTTTTCCAGCCTATTTTCAGCTGTCTCTCTCCTTTGATTTAGTAGGGCCTGTGTGTAATTAAATCTCTCCCCTCACTGTGGAAAGCTGCAGTGATGTGTGTTTGATGCATGTCGGGTGTTCCACAGACACACCTGACACGTTTCCTGCCTCTTGTGGTCTGGGAGATGGATTCCATCAGGACACCATCAGGAAGATCAGGCATTTCCTTGGCATAACTGCATTCCCTCTCCTCAATGTTCCCTTTTGAGTGCTGTTAGCAGCTCTCAGCAGCCACCAGCCGGAGCTGTCGCACCAGGGATGTCACAGCCTTGCTGCCCGAGGTGAGACAAGTGCCAGGGGGCAGGAGGTGGCCCTGGAGCCACAGCAGAGGGACAGAGGGATCTGTGTGTGTGGAACAGGCTCTCCAAGAGGAGAGATGCCCCTTCATACAGTCATCTCATACTCTGCCTCCTCTGTGTCTCTGTGAGCAGAACAGGATTTGCAGGCACCCCAGTTCCACATAGTGCTGCCCCAAAAGGTCTGGGGTGGGCTCATAATTCATGTTTGTACTCATTCCTGCTTTTTCATCCATGGAGAAACTCCCACTGTTTTGGTGATGGAGAAAACACTGGCCTGTGCTCATTCCTGCATGAGGTTTCCAGTTTGCAGTCCTTAGTGTGTGCACCCATGGAGGCTTCTGAGACCTGAGAGACAGGAGTGAGGATTTAGCAAAGTCCTTTCAGGCCTGAAGTCATGGTTTATTTTTAGTGTTTGGAGTCAGTGCTGGTCGGGGATGGGATAAAGGGAAAAATCTAAATAAATCGGAATTAGGGCCTGGGCAAAATTAACCCTGTCTTTGTTTTATGGGATTAATATCAAAATTGCAAATAGTAGCTGGGATTAAAGGGCTGCATTTTCCTCACCAGCATCAAGTCTTTTTTTCAGGATGATCCTCTGATCCTGGACTGCTCCTGCCAATGGACCTATGGAGAACTTGTGCTGGTTCCCTCAAGCTCCTCAGCACAGGCAAGAACCACCATGTGTTGGGCACACACAACACCACTGGGCTGGCCCTGCCAGGCTGCACATTTCCCAGAGAATTCCCAGTTTCAGGATTTCCTCTCTTGAAAGCAAACAGCAACGGACTGC